>CAKAKR010062979.1:0-12285 GCA_916700685.1 Adelosebastes latens
GTGTGTGTGTGTGTGTGTGTGTGTGTGTGTGTGTGTGTGTGTGTGTGTGTGTGTGTGTGTGTGTGTGTGTGTTTGTGTGTATGCACATGCATGCGATCCAGGCCAGACCCTGCGACAGTTCCATGTCACAAGACTGAAAACATCAACATGCTGAGTCTGCAGCAAGGCGCCAGTCACCAGGGAAACAATTCAGCCAGACACACACACACACACACACACTCGGTCAGCCAAAACACATTGTCTGAAAACGCACCAGCAAAACAAGTCATCGAAAAACGCTGCAGTCGTAAACACAGAATTAAAGGGCGAGTTCACACTGGAGTAGTTTAATTAAACTCTGGAGCATTTACTGAGAACATTTGAATTGAACTTGCATCCAAATAAGCGTCACAAGACACCTGAATATGTGAGCTACTGCCTCTTTTGAGAGAAATGCAATAACTACCCCAAAATACAGGTTTTTGAGTAAACAGAGGTTGACATTTGACAGCCAGTAGTTGCTCAAACCTCTCTCAACAACGACATAGTCTGAGACAAAATTGCAGCCTCCACTGATACCTCTGTTTAGCTCTTCATCTTTCCTTAACTTGGATAAACACCTGAGATTTATTACAGCAAAGATCTGCAGACAAGTCGATCATGCATAACAACATCCCCCTGCGTTCCTTCTTCCTTCCCCGCAGCCAAAACACAACAGCCAAAGCAGTTAAAGTGACAGGTAGCAGGCCACAGCTGTAGGCACGGAGCCGTTCATTACACTCCCAGATTCACATCTACACAAATCAGGCCCCAGGCTAGACTGTCTGCGCCATCTATTTGCAATTCAAATCCCTGATGAGCTATCATGTGTGACAGTCGGCTTACCTTTCTGGCAGTGATTGGAATTCCAGCAGCGGTAGTTGTAGTTGTTGTTGAACATGGTCTTCTTGCACTGAGGGTTGTTCTCCATGATGCCCGGACAGACGTCGCTGCACTCCTTGGACTGCTTGTTCCCGGCGATGTAGTTGTTGAACTCGGCATCCAGGATCAGGGACCAGTCTATGGAGTCCAGGTAGCAGAGCTCGGGGTTCTTCTCGATGCGGATGGCGCCGCGGGTGATGTTCCTCAGGTTGTACAGGCCGATGTCCTTCAGGCTGGTCATCTCGAAGATCACGAGGGCGTAGTTGTAGAAGAGGTTCCGCCCGCGTATGACGGCGAGGTTCGGAAAGAGCGTGCTCAGGCTGTCCAGGCCGGACACCCGGAACAGCAGCAGGTAGTCGGTGATCATGGTCAGCTTGGGGAAGCTGAGGGAGCGGAAGACATCCTGGTTGATGTTGTTGTTGTTTTTGTCGCCGATGAGGAGGATCTGCAGGTAGCCCTCCACCACCGTGCAGTTCTCTAGACTCTTAAACTCGCTGATGTCGTTCCCAATGTCGATGCTGGGACCACAGACTGCCGGAAGGGAACAAAAGGAGAGGGTGAGGATCCCATTAAATTCAACAGTAATGTAAACCTCATTTGCTCTGTTCTTATTTATTTCATTGCTGTATGCTTTCATTTGATGCTCTCCACAGGGATCATAACAGTTTCATCATCACAATATGAGGTCTTGGCGAAATCAAACAGCCCATCCTGTTCCTTTAAAGCTAAGCGGCAAAACAATTACACTGGAACACATTCTTACAAATGATCTGGATGTTTCATCATTTATTTACACAGCGTTTGCAATAAATAGCTGTTAAATATAACAATTAAAACAACGTTTGTCATTTCTGAAATGGTGATACTTTTTTTTCTTCAAATATTGACAGTACACTTGAGCTGTGCTGTTGTTGACAGAATATGTTTGCCTTGCGGTTCTCATTTTCAAAGCCATCTTAACATGGCGGGACAGAGTAAATACTTGTTCTATTCAAGCCCAGGTTAACAGCGCAATAAAGTTGACATTGCTCTGCTTTCAGGCTATTGTTGCTCTTGTGTCCGCCTAATATGACCCCAGTTTTTTTTGTTCCATGCCGGCCTGCTTTTATCAAGCTTTTATAACACAACGACATCAAAGGCATAGAAAGAAACTATTCTATAATAAAAGATGTCATCCATTAAACACGCTCTTGTCTTGGTTGATCAAATACAGTATATGGGACAAAACAACTTGTTAAACAAAGGATAAAATGAATCACGGAGGAGTTTCAAAAGTACACTGACACCATCATTCTTCATGAAACTAGAGTCCAAAGCCAAGGTAGCAGCTCAGTGAGGCACAGTGGTGCTTTGTGCTACATGCCAACATCAGTCACCATGCTAAGATGCTAACATGCTGGTGTTTAACAGGTATAATGTGTACCATGTTCACCAAATTATCTTAGCTTGTTAGCATGCTGACTAGGGATGTCACGACACCAGACATTTAGTAGTCGATATCAGTGAAATTCCACAGTTCTCGATACCACGGTAAAAAACAAAAAGTAAAAACAATAAATCCAATATACTTCAACATACACTCCTTCATTATCCTTTGCATACTGGTTTTTGTTAGCAAGTTAAAGAGGTCATAAAAACATCTCCTTCAAACAACTGTAGTCAAGTTTCTTGCCAAAAACTACATTTACAAGATTACATTTGAACATCTCATGATAATGTTATAATTTATCATAACCCTATCCTAATTTTTACTGAATAGAGCTTGAACTCATCATAATGTAAATGGCACCTCTCGTGTTGACATCGGCATGATGAGAGCTAGTCCTGCACGGATCTGACAGCTAACGTTAACTAGCTCTCGTCCTGCTGATTTCAACACAGATTTGTTGTTCACAATGTAGCATTATCAGGGGGAAAATAGTGTGAGTCCCCTAGACGAGTCGATAATGAGTTTACTGCATCCCAAACACATTTTACGTTAGTCTCGAGCCCTGACCGTAACTACGGTACCTGCAGTACTGTAGAAAAACGAGTACCGTCATGTTTTCAGAATTTTGGCCTCAACTTGGTACTGAAGTATCAGTTCTCGTGACATCCCTAGCGCTTACATTTGCTAACTAGCACTAAACTCTAAGTATAGCTGAGGCTGATGGGAATGTGATTAGTTTTACAGGTTTTTAGTCAGTAGTATTGACACAAAGAAAAGTCACCAGTTATTACAATCCATCCATGAATCTCAGTCTGTACTAAATTTCATGACAATCTATCCAGTAGTTGGAAGACATTTCACTCAATATTACAAAAGTCAACCACATGGTGACCCTAGAGGAAAGGTCAGGGGTTCACCAAAGTCAGTATGAGTTATCCTCTGGGAAACATGGATGTCTGAGTAAAATGGCAATCTATCGATAATTGTTTTCGATATTTCAGTCCAAGGCTCAGCAATAAGGCTTGCCCGCTTGCCCGGGGCAAGTAAAATGCCACGTCGGGCTATTAAATCTAGCAACTCACTTGCCCGATGTAAAGAAGAAATAAACATCATCCTGGAAACAGGAGTTTAGTTGGGTGGCATTAGAGGATGTGGCTGAAACTCCAGATTAATTTACTTAAAGTTTAAACATAACAATTAACTTTAGACTTTGTTGTTATTTGATAACCGTTGAACCTTGCAGTATGGACTAAAGCAGTGGACCAACCAACACACAGACCAGAACCATGCTGTCGCTGCTAACATGGATGATAACAGCAGTACAGCGGCTCCTACTGGATAAGTTTCAGTGTATGCAAAAACTGCTTCAGGCTATGATCTAGTGAATTGAAGAAGTATATACGACAGGAGCGAACATGTCCGGGCTTTTGATCAAAGGACAGACAACAAAGGACAGTTGTCTCCACTTTGATGTGAACAAATTGTAAAAACATGTATTTATGCAATTTCATGTTCAGGGTAAAATAGATTTGTTTACATTTGCTTTTAACCTCATGAGTCGTACTTTGTTATTTAATGCAACAGTCAGTAGACTCTGTTTCTATTTAGACGGAGAAATACTTTGAACTAAAACAAGTACAAAGCAAAGGATCCGAACCCGCATCAGGAACAGTTTGGTAAGACACGGTGATGGTGGTGATCGGCGATGATAGGTGAAGTGTTCGCTTTTCCAACTTTTACTCCCACCTGTGTGCTGCGCTCTAAAACAATACTTGGCCTGAAGCCCCGGCAGCAGCCACAGAAACACGGAGGCCATTATCGCACATCACTGTGAGGAGGATTTAGATTTCAAAGGCTGGAGGGCAGTGAGTCATGGAAAATTCACACCGACCAGCTAACAGGTTGTCGCCCTACAACTTTAATGCTGGTCTATAAAGTTTTACTGTATGAATGTGACGCGGAGAGGTTTGGGAAAGACAAGCAGACAATTACAACATTTTATAATTAAACATTAGGGTTGGTGTTGCAGGTTTAATCAGTGTAAACAAATGTCATTCTTTTAATCAAGGGATTGCCCTGCAGGTAACACCTGGAGCTAGAGCAATGTGCCGCCGGCTATACGTATTTACACACTTAGATGTCACACCTCAGGGCTGTAAACACCACTGTATAATCTAAGAAAATAAGTTAATACGTCATAATAAATGCACTGTTGTTTTTATCTCGCTACCATTTTCAACAAGTGGGCGATCACGTATGCTTTATGCATCATTATCAAAGTTTAAAGAGAAGTTAAACCGTTCTGTACAAACTGATGTTAATGTGAATAAGTAAGATCAGTGATCAGTGTCTCAATGCAGAATATTATAAGACAGTATTGCTAATACCATAATCTGCAGTTCCCCAAAACATATTGGTGGTGGTGCAAACCTCTCAACGGGGTTCAATATTGGGAAGGGTCTATAACTTACCAGCTATCACCATTTTATATTCTCCAAAACACTGTGTTCTGATTATAGCTTTAACAATCAGTAATAATTTACTATTGGATAAGAGCATTAAAAAATATATATTTAAATGTAAAATGTTTTGCTGTCGTCAACAAAAAAATATCAGCAACCTCATATTTCCAAATGTCTGGCAGAGTATGTTTCATGCTCAAAATAGATGAAACTGTGACTGAAGTTCATGATGAACATGATCTAACAAATCGGGATCTTTAGTCGTGCAGCTCAAATGCTCCAATGCAGTGGTTCTCAAAGTGGGGTCCGAGGACCACCAGGGGTCGTTGGCACTCTGTCAGGGGGTCTGCGAAATAATATTTTTGTAAATTATAAAACTATGCTGTATCCTTAAAACGTGCATATCTACAGATGGGGACCATTTGCACCAATAAAACAAGCATATTCTGTCCATTACTCCCACCCACGTTAGCTTTGGGCCAATAGAAACTCTGATATGATTGTGACACACAGCAATAAGTTAATTATTTTTAAGTTAAAGAACTTACTGAAAGTCAGCTTTAGACTGGTATGTTTAAATATCTGGATTCATTAGGTTTTGCTACTGTTCATCTTCTGAAAGCTTTTAAGATCAATTACTTGAAATGTAGGCTATAAATGCTGTCAAGTTGAGTCCAAGTGCAATTTGAATAAATGACCCTCTGTTTAAAAGTACATAAGTACAGTAGTATTAACATGACTCAAAACTGAAATATGTTTGTTTATCACTATGAAACATGTCTGAAGTATTTAGGTTGAATAGGTTTAGAATACAAACAGTTTTAATGGCATCGAAGAGTACAAATGGTTGTACGCATTATGCATAATCAGTGTTACGATTATGAGGGGGTCATCAATTTTCTCCCCTGTAAGGGGTCCCTGGCTCCAAAAAGTTTGAGAACCCCTGTTCTAAACTTATCCACTGAATAGCAGCTCTGGAGTCAGTTACACACAGAAAGTGAGGCTACTGTGATCGTATGACACTACCCTAAAGCAAGCTGACATTTTTCACCATTTTATAGACCAACAAAAAAGGGCTGATAGCATCCCTTTGCTGAAAAACACAAAAGAAAGTTGGGCCCATTTGTGCAAATTAAGTTAGTAAACTGGCGAAAACAAGATTGTCCTATAATTCTTTCCCTAAAAAGCAACTCTTGTGAGGTTGACCTCTTTCAACCCCACTTGTGACATAAGTTTCAAAGCACACTGGAGCTGTGGCTTGTAGTCTACCAGTGCCAAGCTAAAATGTGATAAAGTCGTAACGCCTTTCTTTGCATTTGGCATTTTAATTGGGGATAATTTTTTTCCCCACATAAAATAGAGGTTTAAGAACTGTAGGCTTTTTGACCAAAAAACTGCTGAGAGTTTAAGTCTTCTCTAGAGAGGACGTGAGAGCCTCTGGTGAGTCATTATAAAATGCCTTTGGCGTGATTTAAGGCAGGCAGGCACTGTGCTGGTATGGCTGTTATGTCTTTCTCTATAATCTACTTGTCAGTGCACACTGTCAGCAGCCCTCAGCGAGCAGCATACCTGTTAATACAATCCCAACACCCGGGCCTGTAAAAAGACACACTGCCTACTAGTGACGTTACGTCACCACCACAGCCTCGACGCTTCACCCTCCGTGGCCTCGCTGCTACGCCAGCATGGCCGTCTTTCATGGGAACTGCTCCTGACCGCGCTCGTGAAGAAGATACTAAACAAATGATCAAAATTTACATCTTGAGCTCCGGCTAAGAGAAAATGCCGATAGCAGGTGTAGCAGCTTAATAACTCCCCCCCTCCCTCTCCTCACACACTGACACATTTTAAACAGCTGAGTACACAAGCCTATCTCTTCAGCTTTGATGAGCCTCCAGATCACATATTTACTTTTGATAACCTTTTCCCAGCTGGCCGCAGCGCCCAGACTGTCCGCAGACAATCGGAGGAAATCCACTAGAAGTCCCAGAAGACAAGAAAGAGGAAGCAATTCGCCCTCTAAGCTGGTGCTTCATACACTGCCACTAGACTGCAGCAAGTCTGTTTACTCCTCATTTCCATCCCGTTAGTGACAGATTGCCCGAGGGGGGGAACGTATTCATAAATACTTTTCCACATGAGAGGCAAGGTGGGAAGAAAAGCGCTGGGAAGCTTTAGCAAAAGATCATTCTTGAAAGATAAAACTTCATATGAAAGGCTGTGTCTGCAGCGACAGAGCTGAACCTGGTTAACCCGAACCTAGCAGCTGCCCTTTAGTCCCGACTGATACAGCAAACCAGCAGGAATGCTCAGAGTTTAGCCACACAAGGAAGCTTTAGACGGCTCCACGCCGGAGCGAGAATAACTGTAGGATTTCGATGGGAGAACCTCTCTGCTTCTCCCAGGTTTGTCCCGTAACCACTGGAGCTAACAGTAAACCCCATGACACACAGTTCACAAGCTCCTCACTCTTTCCAATCAACAGAACTTGGTCTGTTTTGCTTGCGAATGTACTTTGGCTTGTTCTATTTTAAAACCCAGACCCTGGTTCAATCCCCCAAACCCACCCCTCCCCGACATGTCATGATGAATGGGATGAATCAGGAAGCCTAGTTTACAGTAGAACTGGAAACATGGGAAAAAAAAGTCCGATGGCAACACATAAAAAGAAATTTGGAATAAATATAGAAGCTTTTAAAAATTCATTAAATGTGAAGGTTTACATGCTGACAGAAGCTTCAATTAAAAGTCCTATTCCTTGCACTAGGCAGTCTGTGCGGGACCGATTGGTGCGTCTCAAAGTTCAGTCAAAATTTCAAAGAAGTTCAATGGATTGTCATTGGACTAAAATTAGGGATGCACCGATACCGGATTGGATATCGGGCCGAAACTTATTCAAATAGCTGGATCGGGTATCGGTGACAATGGGGCCAATCTATTCAATTTAGTTCTATGTTTATATACTATATACATTATAAACTGGAATAATTATTCCTGTTTAAGTTTTGAAAAATTTGTTGCTGCATTAAAAAGGTTTACACATGAATTTTAATTCCTGTTAATTTACAGTTTGTTTTACAAAGTTAGGAAAGCAATGTTTAAGTCAAGCCTGATGTTTCCTTACACATAAAAGAATGATCCCAGTCACTTCCACAGAGTGAGGCATACAGGTTATTAACTAAACACCGGTATCGGATCGGTACTCGGTATCGGCCGCAACCCAAAGCCCAGGTATCGCCATCAGTATCGGGACTGAAAAAGTTGGATCGGTGCATCCCTAACTAAAATCTATAACCTCAGCCCTGTGGTTACCACCATTTGGCTGATGGGAGGATGTCGCAGATAGGGACAAATACATTTACATAGAGAATTGCACAACAATGTATTTGCATCACAGCATTTATAGCTACTGCTAATTTCCAATGCCCGTCCCTAGAAGGGCCCTTAAAATATACAAATATATAATAGTATAGCTACATGTTTTTATGATGAACCTCTGATACTGAATGGACTGGACCAGGCTATAAACCATCACATCTTCACTTCACTGACTTCCTGTGACTACAACAATCAAAACATAAATATTGTGTGTGTATGTGTTTATTTTCTGTTGAAGCATCTAAAGCAAATTGACACAGTTTGCAGTACTTCTTCTTACTTCAGTATGAAAATGATAGATCACATTTTTGGATGTAGAGGAACATCTACCTTTTTATTTCTCAAATCCTATTTCTGTTTGCGGTTTTCTGTTGAGATCACAGATACCTTCCACTTTTAGTTGATTGTAATTAACCACACTGTGACTCAGAGCTGACAATGTGGTGTATATATATATGTATATATATATACATATATATATACATATATATAGATAGCTTGACTGGCTTTCTCCATTGGCTGAGTCATGGTAATGTATTTGCCAACGCACTTAAACTGACTCATTGTCTGTGGTGTGTGTTTTATAATCAAGTTACACTATTACAACTGGACTTTCTACAATCTATAACACAGTATAGGACTGTCCCGAATACCATTTTTTAGGCTTGAAGCTTCATTGAGTAATATTCGAAGGTATTCGAAGCTTCGCTTTGCGCCGCGGCAGAGCAAGCTGACATGTTCAACTGTCTGTCTGTCTGTCTGTCTCCATTTCCACCATTTCAATGCCGCTCTACATACAACAAACAGCGATATTCATCTGAGAATAACAAATAATAATGAATGTGGAATATGATGAAATGAATAATGTTATGGGATTAATCCTTATTTCATGGGCTATTTTGGGATTTATACATTATTATTATTATATGCTTATATATAAACAAACAAACAAAAACAAAAATGCAAAGCATTCAAATACAGATTTTGAGGTTGAATACCATGGCAACGGGCGAAGCTTCGAAGCATTCGGTTCAGCCCTAACACAGTATTCACCAAAACCAAGTTAACTAGTAGGGCTGGGACGATTCACCTATCTCCCTATTCAATACTATCACGATACTTGATTCAATATGTATTGCGATTCTACAAGTATTGCGATTTTTGTTAACTTCTTTCATTGTCAGGAATTATTTATTAAATTTTTTCCTGCAACCCAAAAATGAAAGAATAAAAGGCATTTCCCCTCACAAATTAGTGGTATTTTCTTGTTAATTTACAAGGGACATGCAATGTTTTATAACTTCTGGTGAACATAATCACACTAATTTACTACTACTACTACTACTACTACTACTACTACTAACAGAACAAAATTACACATTAAATTCTTTTCCAATTAAGATAACTATAATTCCTACATACACATAGCATTATATCATATAACTCCCATACAGTAGGCTGAGTGCAAACTCACAGAAATGTAATAAAATGTCAAGAAAACATGCTTGTCTCTATTTCCAATGCAGTATTCTATATGCACGGTGTGTGTATAGTAAAGCATGGTGTAAGCTAACCTTATTTCCCATCATAAGAGAACAAAATTACATATTAAATGATTTTCCCACTAAGATAAATCTGGTGAAGTATGTAATGTATGTATTGTTATTTGTGTTGTATGTTTTTTTAATGAACTTCGAGTCTGTCATTAAAGATGAATTGAATTGAATTGATAGTTCCTACATACACATAGTATTATAATATATAATTTCCATGCAGCAGGCTGAATGCAAATTCACAGAAATGTAACAAACTGTGAAGAAAACATGGTTGTCTCTATTTATAATGCAGTATAAATAAAGGCATTTCCCTCACAAATTAGTGGTATTTTCTTGTTAATTTATAAGGGATAATGTTTTATACTTCTGGTGAATATAATCATACTAATTTGCATTAATAAATGCTTTTCCCACTAAGATAAATATAGTTCCTACTTGCACATAGTATTATATTATATAATTTCCATACAGTAGGCTGAGTGCAAATTCACAGAAATGTAATGAAAACATGGTTGTCTCTATTTCCAATGCAGTATTCTATATACACGGTGTGTATAGTAAGCATGGTGTAAGCTAACCTTATTTCCCATCATAAGAGAACAAAATTACGTATTAAATGATTTTCCCACTAAGATAAATATAGTGTAGTATGTAATGTATGTATTGTTGTTTGTGTTGTATGTTTTTTAATGGTCTGTCAATAAAGATGAATTGAATTGAATTGATAGTTCCTACATACACATAGCATTATATCACATAATTTCCATACAGCAGGCTGAGTGCAAACTCACAGAAATGTAATAAACTGTGAAGAAAACCTGGTTGTCTCTATTTCCAATGCAGTATTCTACATGCACGGTGTGTATAGTAAAGCATGGTAATCTTATTTCCCATCATATATATCTAACCATCAGTGCAGCATGTGTATAGTGTGTGTAGTAGCGTGTAGATGCAGAGTAGCAGCAGCAGCATCAGTGGTTACTTACTCTCTGCGGTGGCGGGCCGGAGGCAGGACTTCAGACCCAGCAGCATCATCACACCCCAAAACAAGGTCAAGCGGCTCCTTTCCTTTACACACCTCATTCCTGGATGAATAAATCCTCACAAATCCTGCAAATAAATATGTCGAGGTGCAAAAACCTGCAGCAAAACCTGCTCAGATGTATTAAAAAAGCTTGTTTTTAATCTCTAATCTTGCAGCAGTTAGCAGCCGGCTAATGGAGAGAGCTAATAGCTGCAACAAAAACACGCTTGTTGGAGGGATATTATATCCAATTATGCTCCAAAAAAAACGCAAATATAACCAGAAAATATGCATGCATAGTTGTGTTTTTATTCCTGCTGAAAACGACGTCGCATTGATGTGTTATAATGAAAGCAATGCGGTTAAAGTAGCGGCGGGGATTCCTCCTCTGTGATAATCCGCATCTTCAGCCTCCATAGCTGCAGGGAAATAACAAACAAGCATGGATGCAAAGAGGCTTTAACGTGTTAAATAAATGCACAGACTTGTTGTGTGCACGCACGACGTTTTTTCTCGAAATATGCAGGATAAAGAGCTAGTTTCAGCCTCCTTCTTCTCCTCCTCCTCCTCCTCCTCTTCTTCTTCAGCCGCTCATCATGCAACCGCGTTGTTGTTGTGGTGGTTCACCTTCATCTCAGCGGGAGAAATGGGAGTATTTGACCTCCAGGTTTAGTCCTCTGGGTTATCTAAAGCCTCCTCCGTCGATGTGGGTAGATAGATAGCTAGCTGAGCTGGTAGCGCAGTTTAGTAGACAGATTAATGTTGCAGGTACCGTCCACAGAAGGTGTCTCCTCCGGTAGATCAGTCTGCAGTCTGCTGCTGCTGCTCTGTTCGCTTCGCTGTAAACACGGCGCCCCTGCTGCACAGATCGTCTCTGTTTCAACAAGATGAATCACTCCTCAAGCTTTCTGGGCTCCGCCTTATTCCTTTCCAAAGTCTGTGAAAAGTGGGCGTCTCTCTTTTACTGCAGTTTTTAGCAGCGACTATTATAGGGAGAGAGCAGTTACCATAGTGATACTGGTCTGATGATCTTGCCCAGTTATGTTGGCTTTTTTTTTTTTAAGTTTTCTTTCTTTATTTTTGTATTTATTTGTTTGTTTATTTGTTTATTTCTTTATTTCTTTATTTTTTTTCTTTATCTTTTTTTTTTCTTTCTTTAATTTATTTTTCTCTCCATTTTGTTTTATCCATATTTCACTTTATTTTATTTTGTTATGAGGAAAAGGAAGAAAAGGGAAAAAAAAGGAAATATATGTGTGTATATATGTATGTATGTGTATATATATGTATGTGTATATATATGTATGTATATATATATATTTATATATATATATATATGTATATGTATATATATGTATATATATATGTATACTATATATCTATCTATATATCTATCTATATATATACATATCTACATACACACACACACATACATACATACATATATACACATGTACACACATACATATATATATATACACATACACACATACATACATACATACATACATACATACATACAAACACATACATACA
>CAKAKR010062979.1:12406-53124 GCA_916700685.1 Adelosebastes latens
ACATACATATATATAAAAATAAAAGGAAAAAAAAATAATAATAATAATAATAAAAATAATAATGATAATAATGAATAAATAAATAAAATAAGAATAAAAAAAGGAAAAAGGAGATACTACTACTGGCTACTCAGAGATTACTGTAGTGGGTTTCTCAAAAAATGACAAATCTCTGTGTGTTTTAACAGTATCATTAACAGAATAAACGATATTAACAACCCTTGTCTGTCAACTGCATTATCATTTGCACCCAATGACCATTTTCACTACGCCAACCTTCCTTGTACATTTCATTCATTTTTTTTCATTTCAAAATTTATTTCAAACATGTAGAATACAAAAAAATAAAAAAAATAAAGAAAAAGAATGATCATACCAACAAGTGGACCACATATACCACATATACATATATATACATATATATAGACATATATACATATATACAATACACAGCATCCGACCATGCATACATTATTCTTATACCCAAAATCAAATATCAACAAATTTGCATTATTCTTTACAGAAAAAAAATGGAAGATATGACTAATACAGAATACATATTAAGAATAAATACATTCACACCAGACACCGAGGCAAGCGTGTTATATAAAGTGGACCATCATTACTCTACCTAGGCAAGGCAAGGCAAGGCAAGGCAAGTTTATTTATATAGCACATTTCATACACAAAGGAAATTCAAAGTGCTTTACATATATAAAAGCAAGATAAAAGAGCACAAAGTGCATAAGATAAAAATGAATAAAAGAATATAAAAGTTAAAAGAAAAAAATTAAAAGGATACAAAAAACAATCAAAAGACAGTAAAGTGCAGCATTTGATCAATTAAGAAAAGCGTCTGAGAACAGTTTGGTCTTGAGTCTAGATTCGAAAGTGGCCACTGTTGGTGCATCTTTGATCTCATCTGGAAGTTTTTGTTGTTACCTAGTAGCCTATATAAACAAACCTACTTTCCAATTTTGACGAATGCATGAATTGTTTGTGCTCTTCTTCCTAAAAGGTCCATAACAAGATAAAAAAAAAAAAAATGTAGACAGAGTGAGACGTCAGAGTTTTCCATCTCCTCTCTGCTCACCGCCGTAGCGACTCTGTTTACGAGTCTGTGAGAAGGAAAACCAGGATGATGCTGAAATCCAGGATCAGGGTTGTTTTGCTGCTCACAGACAAATACACAGCAGACAAGCTGCCTATATACAAAGATCATGTCTGTCTGCACCACCTGTAATTACACTCATCTACGCAGTCTGTCACAGTTGTGTCTTTATATGTATATAAGTCATTCATACATGTAGACAAATATCACCTATTCATATTCACATATTGCTTTTTTATAGGGATTAACCTACTGTGTTATTTCTGTCTTATTGTTATCTAGACATAAAAATAATATGTGGTTGTTTTTTACATTATGATATGATGTTAGGCTATTTAACCTACTGGAATATAATAATAAAATCACAAATTTACATGGTTCTGAACCCCTATGCCTTGTAATATTATACCACAAAAAATCATCACGTAGTCATGTCTCTTTTGGAGCTTGGTGGCAACTCATGCAAAAACATTTGGCTCAGGGTTTCCCCTGAAAAGACACCAAAATGCTGCCATCTTGAGGGGAGTGGATGCAACTGCAGACTTTGACAGTAAAATCCAAATGTAGGGAGGGCTTGCTGAAGAAAGCTATAGAAATATTAGTGTATTTTTTTCTTTTCTCTGCATATGTTGTTATCATGGGAGCCTGCAGTGGATATAGACCCAGTAAACCTGACCTTGTTAAAGCTGCAGTGGGTAGAAATGGAGCAAATATGATTAATGAAACGGTCACTATATCCTGACAGTAGAGCATGAGACAGGTTAATCTGAAAGAAATCATGTGCCTCGGTGTGCTCCGGTGTCCTCCGGTGATCCTAATGGAATCTACAAGATTTCCCATATCGGAGGAAAACAACCAATCGGAGCCGAGCTGTAGCCTCGCCGTCTCTGAGCAGCTTTCAATCACTCGCCAACTCCGATCAAACGGTCAAACTAGATAAATCTGAATCAATGTTCTGTTACTGTAATGCCTATTTCTTCGCTTCAAATGTTTTCAGAAACATCTTGTTGTGTACTGTTTAGCTGTAAAATGAGAAAGTTTGTGACCCGGCGGCCGCCATGTTGAGATCAGTTGAGGAAATAACCAAGCACCGCCCACCAGCCGGAGCAAACGTTCTCACTTTTCAGCTAAACAGTACACTACAAGATGTTTCTGAAAACATTTGAGGCGAGAAATAGGCATTAACGTAACAGAATATAGATTCATATTTGATCAGCGCTGCCTAGTTTGACCTTTGATCGGAGTTCGCGAGTGATTGATAGCTGCCGCCGTTGAATGAACAGCCAATAGGAACGCTCTCTCTCTGAAATGACTTGTGATTGGCCAAAGTCTCCCATCAGGGGAGATAGATAGATTTTTTTAAAGCCTGAAAACAGAGCCATCAGGAGGTGCAGAAATCTAGTTTTCTCTCAGAACACTTGAATTACAATATGCTGAAAGGTTTTTATGAAATCTTTTGACCAATGATGACAAAAACAGTCTGCCTACTGCAGGTTTAATGCATTGTCAAACCTATAGAACTAAACAGGGTTTTCAACCGTTAACCATGGCCTTGCGTGACCTCTTTAGCTCCCAAAAACTACTGTAGCCTTGTGAGCTGGATGGAGACCGATCAGTTAACCCCCTCAAAACAACTCATCTCATCACACTGACTTCCGCTTTGTTTGAGACGCAGACAGGTACAGTTGCAAGGATCTTTTGAGGGCTGAGGTCTGAGGTCTGAGGACGTGGAGGGCCAGCAGCTTATGGTGCTGTGAGAGAAGCAGACAGTAAACAAAAAAACGCCCATAGAAGAGCCCCTGACAGTTTTGATTATCCCTGTAATTACAGGCCGCTTTCATCACTTCACAGAGCAGAGCACAGAAGCATTATTCGAACGCCACACATTACCTCAGCTCTGGCAGACAGAGCTCGGCATCCGTCACAATCCAACAATTAGCACTGAGAGAGAGAGAGAGGGAGAGAAAAAAAATGCACATTAAAAATGAAGTGAATATCAGTGGCCACCCAAGAGTCCAAATACAGTGAGTCACCCTCTAACAAGTGCTCACTGTACCAACATGACCTCCCTGTGCCAGAGAATGTTGTGCCTGTCCACTTGCATTTGTTAAGTCCCTATTAAAGTCCCCATGAAGGCAGCCGGCGGGCCCACCTACCTCGACTGTCCCGGTGGAATCCATTCTCGCACTGCACTCATGTGGAAATAAGCCTGTTTACCACCAACGGGTCACACATGCTAATGAGCGTCTGTTTGTTTTCCACTGTGCTCATGCAGGAGGAAGGGAATTTAGAGGGGAAATAATAGATGATATGCAGACAACAGCCCGGGTGGCTTTGCTGCACTAATGATGAAAAACGTACAACAGAGAATTAATGGATATGAAATCAGAACAGGAAATGTGGGCTGACATTTTTGATGTTGCTGGGTCCGATCACACAGACGTACTGAATGTCGGGCTGGCCTGGTTTTGCAGTGTAGTTGAATCCCCAGATAGACGGACAATAGACCGCAGACCCAATGACCCCCCCATCTGACTGGTAAGGTATACCATATTGTGTAGAATTTTAGATACTTGTCTACACCATAAACTGTAGATCCTATACAGTCTATACTGATGACACAGCAATCAATCCTCAGTCGCTTTGTATCTTCTCCCCTTATTCAAATTTATACCAAAAATACCAAGAAAAGCAACAAGGTGTTAAAAAATACAAATTGTTTTTCTACTACAGCACACACATGAACACCCATAAACATGTCAAGCACGTTGTTGTCCATTTTAAACATGGCAGAAATGTAAATGCTCCAGAACATTCAATGCATCCTGCTAAGATCATGTAAATTAGATTTAACTTGTCATGGCAATGACCCAGCATGCTGCATACACACTGTCAAAATATGAAGCATACATTGAATTCAGCCATCATTCATGACCATGATGATCATTCACCTGTGCTTTCTCTGCTGTATTCTCATGTCCTTTCCTACATGTCAAAATGTCTTCATTGAAAAAGGCATATTGCCTTTAGATGCGTGACAAGATTTTATAAGATGTTTTTGTATCACAGGGCAGATGGTTGCATCGTTACCTCACACCAACAGTCCAGGGGTTAAATGCTGACCCTGGTCCTATATCTTTGTGACATATGTGTGGGTTTCATCCCACTGTCCAAAGACATACTGGTGAGGTGGCCTGTAGAATCCAAATAGTCTGTAAGGATAGATAAAATGCATCGCTGTTTCCCTCCTCATGTTGTTTCTGTGACCAGCTCCCTCATGACCCCCATGACCCTGCTTGGTTTTGGCTCAACTGCTTTCATGGCGGCCGGGTCACAAACTTTCTAATTTTACAGCTACACCGTACACTACAAGATGTTTCTGAAAACATTTGAGGTGAGAAATAGACATTACAGTAAAATATTGATTCATTTTTGATCAGCGCTGCCTAGTTTGACCGTTTGATCGGAGTTTAGGAGTTTAGTGAGCAGTAGTTGACAGCTGCTGTAGAGAATCCTCGGCTCGGCTTGGTTGTTTTTGTTCGGGCGCGGTAGAAACTTGCAATTGCTATTAGGAGCACTAGCAGGACAAACCGGAACCTGATTTTTTTCACAGATTATCTGTCTCATGCTCTACTGTCAGGATATAGCCTAGTAGTGACAGTTTTATAGAAATAACTTCTTATCATATTTGCTCAAAGTTATCAACTGCAGCTTTAAGTACGGAGGATTAATACATTCTTATTTCATTCAGTGTAGTATCATCAACTACAATCCGTTTTCACAGAAAACTGTACATTTAAACTTGACAATATGTGATTGTTAAATCAGTGATTATATACATCATAATTGATATTTATATTAGAACAGCAACAGGCTGAGAGGAGCCATATTAGAAGGCTGCCGTTCACTAACAGTGACACAGAGCAATGTTACACGGGTGAGAAAAGATTTCACTTTTGCGTGCCTGCATTGGATGGACAACACAATCATTTGACTGTAAATGTGCTTACCAGTTTGGTGAAGAGGTTCTTAATGTTTGTTTTTTGTGGACAATGTCAGGGGCGTTAAAACAGCTCAACCATTTGGGAGGCCGTAGTGTAATCGTTAAGGAAAGATTCACTTAAGATTGTTGGCGACGGTCTACTTATGACCATCATTTTTTCTGTCTTTGGCACATGTATATTGATTTTGAGACCTTTTGCTGTTACATAACATAATTTTGCTTTAGATGAGATTCTCCAACTGCCGTTGATCACACCAAAGAAAGGTAAAGCTGGTGTGACATCACTGCTTTGAGATTTCAAGGCAGCGTGAAGACAAAGGTACAAAGGGTCCAGTGATTACGTGCACGGTGCCTCAGTTGCTGGTTTGGTGCATTAGTCACAAAGACTGCAAAATGATGTAATGTGGCGGTATAAAGTCTCAGAACTCCTGATGACACATGGGAAACACAGAAGAAGAGGAACAACGTAAACCTTCACCAGTGTTGACACGTAATGGGATATTGACTTAATAACGCCTCACAAAATCTCCACAAAAAGTTAAAAAAAAAAATTGAGCATCACTAAACTGCTTAACTACAGAGTTCCTGTATTATATTTGATGGTGTCCAAAGTTTAAAGATGTGTCATGTCAATGTGTTTCGAGAATCAGGGGACATATAAGAACAACTCTACTAATGTACATAAGAAGCAGGGAGACAATACAGTTCATATACTGTTTTTTATGTGTTCCATGCTGATGTTTTGAGTGAATTTAAGCCACAAATTATGCTGTAAAGTCAGCTATCTTCACATTTATCCAACCCCATTTTATCCAACACATCATGTCTGAACTGTGACTTTCTCAGAGTTTTTAGAGTATTTCTGACTGATTGTTCACCATAGGTCGTGTATATTGCATAAAAAACACATTTCACCTCACATAGGCTACACAAGAGATATTTAGGACATTTTAATGAAAGAATCAAGACTCGTGAGTGCGTTTACATGCACATTAGTATGCAAGTTTTTAGCCCTATGGTTTTGATGTAATTTGGGATAGGCTATGATGTTTAGCCTACAAGGAACATGAGAAACTCGTGGACTGTATATAAAGTGAGAAACTTTGTTATTCACATCCCTGTATACATGATTCTAACAGAATCCAGGCTTCTGATTGTCTTTATTTGTCGGCACAACACAAAGCGTCTGGGTCACTCCTTCTTGCTGGTAGCCATCAGGCTCCACAACCAAGGCTGACCCCCACATGAAAACTGCACTATCTGGACTATCTGGACTATCTGGACTATCTGGATTATCTGGACTATCTGCATCTATCTGCACTACCTGCAACCACCTCTCCTAACCACTGGTGCACTTTAAACTTTAAACTTACTTTACACTACATCCCATATACCATTTTATAGACTGTACATATTACATCTATTTATTGTACACTACATTTTTTTATTGACGGACGGTACAGGCTATGTCCATTCACTATGTTTATTCCCTACGTATATTCTGTATCTCTATTTATTATTTTTATAATTTTTTGTACACCTGTACCTCTGTATCTCCTATTGAACATGTGTTTGTAGATTGTTTTTAATGCTACTTCTTCTTTTTGGTTTAATTTACAGAAGAACTTCTCAAAACATTTTGAAAAAGATATACTAACAGACATATTACTCACTTCTAACAATCCCAGGTTTTCGGCAGAGGAAATTTACATAATTAATTTTATTAATATCTTAGCAAAATATTATATACATAAAATGATATGGCTTAAAAGATTACCTTCCTTTTATACTTTTTAAAACATATTTGACTATGATTGAAAACTTAAAACTCATATATATATTTATATATCAAATATAAAGGTTCATCTTATCTTATCTTATCTTACACAGTATCCTGGTTTCCATCATGGGCTACTCCAGGTAGCATATCTTTTTTTTTTTTAAGGATATGATGTTTATATGTGCAACACATAACCGAAATATTCCAAAATAACAGATCATAACCACTAGTACTAGTGCGCATGTAGATGTGAATGAACTCAATGACCTCAAAGCTCGGAACAAAAAGACGTGGAGGTGTTTGTGAGAGGTCGACTGCTGAATGTGGAGACGCAACCGGATGTATCGAATTAAGACATCCGGAAGCAGCAGAGAGGTCGTTTAGCATTAGAGCTAACGTCATTTAACAGTGAAAACCTTCTATTTTAATAATTACTTCATATTATTATTGGACAACACCAAAGAACAGACATGATTAAAGCCATCTTGATATTTAACAACCACGGGAAGCCGCGGCTGATCCGATTCTATCAGTATTTTGTGAGTATTGTTGAGTTTGTTGATCAAAACATTAGCATGTTTCTGTTGTTGTCTTCACTCTGCTCTGGATAAAAGAGTCTGTGTGGGATTAACTAGCTTCTGTCAGCTTGTTTATAATCATCCACAACACAAATGTCATCAAGATCTCAATATGTGTGTTTAACATGTTTTGACATTTGCTAACTAACTTACAAATAACCTTAACTGATGTTAGCTTGCAGGAACAAACCGCATTAGCTTCTCTTTAGCCTATTTTTAGTTTCACTTCCCTCCTGGTCAGGAAAACTAACATCTCTCTTTGTAACATAATATTAGTATTATTAATATTAATAACAATAATAATAATATTATTATTATTATTATAATAATAACTCCTCTCCAGTAACTTTTGCTTAGGTAGATGCTGTTACATTACATTCAGATTATTGTGGGTGAGTTCAGGTTAAGGTTATGAAAAAAATTCAATAACCACAGCTAAACAAGACCTCAGACACATAGCTGGCAAGATAGTGCAGTGGATCACTGTACTGTGTGATATGACAGACTTTGTTCGGAGATGAATCTTTCTTCTTGAGTCTTTTCTTCAATATTCTCTAAATTGAAGGGAGTGTCTGAAATGTTGTTTTGTATAAACATAAAGCATAAAAAACACGTCAACATGATCCACAAGCAGTGGTGGAATGTAACTAATACATTTACTCAAGTACTGTACTTAAATACAAATTTAAGGTACTTGTACTTTGCTTGAGTATTTTCTTCCCCTGCTATTTTATACTTCTACTCCACCAAATTTCAGTATTGTACTTTTTATTGTTACTTTTTTCTGATTTTTGTTTTTACAAGGCAATCAATGAGTCAATTAATGGTTGATTAATCTATAATGAAAATAATCATTAGTTGCGGTCCTATTAATCAAAATAAAACTTGTTCCAACTACAACAGTAAAATCCTTCTTTACATGAATGCATGAGTCATAATAATATAATGATATAATGTATAATAGTATAACACACACTGGTGCCATTTGTCCGCTTTGAGTACTTTTACTTTTAATACTTTAATTACATTGATTATACTTACATACTTTTACTTAATTAACATTTTCAATGCAGGACTTTACCTGTAAAAGTATTTTTACAGTGTGGTATTAGTACTTTTATTTAAGTAAAGTATTCTGAATACTTCCTCCACCACTGTCCACAAGTAACCAGGTGTGGTGGTTATCAAGGCTCTCATCTTAAACATCAACCTTTACAATGATATGATAATATATTTGTGCCTATTATCTGTGAGTGGGAATTTCTGAATAAATGAAAGATTCATCGGTTTGATCAAATGAAGGTTGAATTAAATACTTTCTTTGGTTACAAAAGGTCCTTGTGCAACTTTCACTACTATATCAGCCAACTAAATGTTTAAAATGAAATATGTTGGGTGCCTGTAGAGTGAATTTATTAACCAAACATGGAGACTACATTTCCCAGAATTGTTGGCACTTATTATATAACATGTTTTCGTGCAGGCGGAGGACATGCAGCAGCAGATCATTCGGGAGACTTTCCATTTGGTATCTAAAAGAGACGACAACGTCTGCAACTTCTTGGAGGGTGGAAGGCGAGTATTGCTGTTTGCTGTGATTCTGTAAGAGACTCACATTTTGATAAGCGAATAACTAAGCATGCAGTTATACTACATGTACATCTAATAAGACTGTCAGATGTGTTTGTAAGTTGTGAGCGCTACACTACCAGAAAAGCTACTGCAACGGAACTCGTTTTGTTTATATTGTTATTTTTTGAATGCAAAGACTGAGTTGTGTGTGTGAAAGCTAAACATGAGATTACCTAAATTAAGAGACTATGAAATTTATGTTGGCAGAGACTGAAAGGCATGACAATTTGACAAAACTTTAATACTAAAAAATTTAATATTATAATCCCTGGTTTTCTCAGTTTGGTTTGATGTCACTGCAGAAGCTGATGTCACTTGGCTGACTGCAGCTGCAGTAGCGTGACTTTAACCATTAGATGGAGGCAAACCCACAAAAGTAGACTTGGTCTCAGTCACTTCTTTTCATTTCTCTAATCAACTCATTTACATACCGAACCCCAACTGTCAGTTTTACAGCAGTTTCACTCCTGCTGTCACAATCACACGCAGCACAAAGCTACACCTACATTTTCTTTTAAAGTTGCATTGTTATCTTCTTGCAGTCTCATCGGTGGCTCCGACTACAAGCTGATTTACCGACACTACGCGACCCTCTACTTTGTCTTCTGCGTGGACTCGTCTGAGAGTGAGCTCGGCATCCTGGACCTGATCCAGGTCAGCTTCTAACTTATCTAATTGCTTTATAGACACATTTAATGTGTGTTTTTTTTAGGTAAAATCACACATAACCTTCTGGTTGCTCATACAATGGTCTAAGCTTGAAAAGATGACTCTCTGCCTCTCCCTTGAGCTACTTAACAAGCTCCTCTCCATCGCATTATGCTGTATTTGATTAATTGTGGGAAACAGACCTGGTTGTTTTTACTGCTGGTGATCTAAGAAATGAAACTTACTACTGTGTGTCTCGATGGAAATCTTTCTGGATAAGACAGTCGGGGACAATAAAGATTTCCACACAGGGACAATAAAATTTGTTCTTGTGATTGCACAAATGAGATATAAATCATCCAACAATGAGTGCCCTAAAAGTTACATCAGTATTCAGATAGGGAGCGAGTGAGTCGACCTGCTGAGTCCTCCCACTGATCACTGACATCACATATTTATCAGTACAATCCTGCATCGTCAGTGAAGGAGAATTATGGCATGCTCTGCTTTAGGGCTCCTTCCCTCTTAGTCGATTAGTCAACAGGGCAAAAGTGCGCCCGCTTGACCCCTACTAAAGTAGTCGAAAAATATCCCAGTTTTTGGCCTATTTTTTGGGGGATTTCTAACCCCCAAAAGGCACAACTAGACCACATTGTATACCATCATACCAAATTTGAAGTTCCTAAGTTAAATAGTTTCCAAGTTCTACTCCAGAATAAGTCACCATTTCTTTAGTTTTTCCAGAGGGGATCCAGCGTTTGTTATGACAAATATAATCAGAATCTCAAATAATAATCTTCAAAATGATTCTCTTTCTGATAAAAACATTTGAAGGTTTACTCTACAGGTCTGAGATGTTTAACTGTCCAAATCTTTTTGTGTTGTAGGTGTTTGTGGAAACGCTGGATAAATGCTTTGAGAACGTCTGTGAACTGGACCTCATATTCCACATGGACAAGGTGAGTGGGAGCTGGAGGGGAGCCTTTTCTCTAACGATTGTCCTCAATTGTTTGCATAGTATGAGCTGCTGAATTCTGCCCCTCTCCAGTGTCAGAACAACCTGCGCTGTTGGTTTTTAACTTCTGGGACAAAAACTCTGTAAACAACTCTTGCGTGTGATGTTAATTAGCTGTCAATGTAGACTTCAGAATAAAAGTTTTACAAGGAAATTCTTTCACTGTGTAGCAGCTGCAGGAAGCGGTGAAGTAAATGAGATTAGATGAGGCCAGTAGGTCAAGTTCTACATTTGAACATTTCCTTTGCCACTATTTTTGGATGCGTTTTATGCCAGTAAATTTGTTGGGCAAATATCCGTTAAAAGCACATTGGCACAATGTTGTACATTGAAACATGTAGCCTGATGTAACCAGCATCTGTAAGACTACGGGAACATTAAGTCCTTTGCGCACCAAGTCTTTTATTTCCATCTATTCTAAACATGTCAAAGACCATCTGATGTTTACTCCATTATGTTTACTATATGTGTGCCAACTCTGAAACAGCAATTTATTATAAATGGCTCTGTTGTTCATCAGTTAAAAGTTAAGATGAGGGGAAGCTGTAGAGAGACACGACCCCGCAGTAATGAGCAGCGTAGTCGTGTGTGTTTGTCTTTTCCATGCAGCCAGCTGCTCTTCAGGAACAGCTGCGTTGCTGTAATGGATCCAGTTCCTTTTTGGTGTGTGGGCCCAGCGTTTTTATTAATACTGTATGTCAAAGTGGGCTCGTGACATCATACAGTAGATCTCGAACGAGCGATTCTGCAGCTCTGAAATTCCTCCTTCTTTTGCCAGTTTCCACTCAGAAATGAGAGAGCCGTCAATGCTCGAGGGCTGAATTGTTTTGAAATGGGAATTTTTTGCGAGGAATGATGAAAATAAAACATCTGTCCTCAAGGTTTCCTCTTGTAAATTATCAGATGATGGATTTTAAAGAATTACAGGCTCCTTTAGAAGGAAGCTCTGCATTGTGTTCAGACTACGACAAGGCCTCCTCCTCTCTGCCCGGAGCTGAGCTAGAAGTGTTGCTCGCTGGAAACTAATCGCGCACATCTATACGGCCATCTTGACTGAATTTTACCAGCAGGAAATGGATGTCATGTGGTGAAGTGGGGTTTGGCCTGAGGAATGTTCCCAAGACGAAACTTGGAAATATTTCTACTAGAGAGAAAACCTTTTGCTCTCAGTCAGAAGGCTTTCCCAGCTGGACAACAGCACTGCCCTGCATGGCATCGTAACATTTTAATTTATACACGCATGTGAGGGTTTACTGGTCAGGGTTATCATCCTTAACTTCAGAGTATTTGTGCAATAAAAGACAAGTCCTGTGTTCCCTGAAATATTTTCTGCCCACAGGAATTCACAAATCTCAATTTGAGAGTGAAACTGAAATTGCTAGTGAGCCATTAGTGAGAGGACTGAACTCTCCAACATTAGATTTTGTACCTCTTTCATCCCTTTTATCACATGGAATAAAGAAACACAAATGAGCAGAGGATTGTAAAATGCTGAACAACACACCGCTTTAAACACTTACATCTGGCTGACATTTGGAGCATGTGACGTAATCCAGTTTTTATTATTGAACACCATTCAAAATATCGTGTTGCTTTTAGCAGTGTATTCTTAGTGTCAAGTCAGAGCCAGCATGCAAAGAGACCTGTTCTGATGACTGAGTTGACATGTACAGCGGCGTGCAGGCTGTCGCTGTGTATTAACTGCTGTGTCACGTCTGTCTGCAGGTTCATTACATCTTGCAGGAGGTGGTGATGGGAGGCATGGTGCTGGAGACCAACATGAATGAGATCGTAGCCCAGGTCGAAGTGCAGAACCGCATGGAGAAGTCAGAGGTCAGTCTGTTGGCCGCATTAAAGGACCACGCCAGTGTTTTTGCATGTTTAAGCTCATAGTGTGCAACTTGTGGAACCGCCCAATTAGGACGGACTATAGTTTTTTAGATACATGAATGTGTGACCATTCACTTCGCTATTAAAATCAGACATGAAAGTTTAAAGCTTGCTTGAGACGTCACTAATGTACGGCGGCATATTAGGACCATTTTAGGTTATAAAAATAAATAATTACGGAGCCGAGGGAGGGGGGTAATATTCTGGGGAAAAAACTCCCTAGATTAAAGTCGTAAATTTACGAGAAAAAAAATCACAAATTTGCAAGATTATGAAGACGTAAATTTACAAGAAAAAAACTCGGAAAAATAGTGGAGTGCAAAACCGTGGTAGTGCCAGCTCCGTCTGAATTTCGCTGCTCCTAATGTAGTGTAATTATGAGCCTCTGAGCGAGGCGAAGGTCCTGAAAGATACATATACACATGTTCTTTCTGTGTTCTTTTATGAATATAAGTAAATACTAATATTGTAGAAGTTACAGGAAAGTAGAGACAAACAACTTCTATCTCTGACTACACAAAGGCGTGCATCTTTTATTTCAGCACAGCTAACACTAAAAACCCCACTGTTGAGAAGACGTTAGTCCGAACACACTGCGTTACCATAGTTACACACTGATGCTTTTAATGGACCGTGCCCAACTGTCATTGTGTCAGTGTGAAGGGAAAACAACACAGAAAAGGCACATGACATAACTGCTTGTGTTGAACCACAGATTATGGTGAATTAGTTCTTAGAATTGGATGTTCTTCCTGTAAATTTACGACTTTAATGAACAAGTTCTTTCTCGGAATATTAACCCCCTCCCCCGGCTCCGTAATTATATTTTTTGAAATGTCCCTCACTACTGACTGGTTAGGACAAATAGCTACTGTATGTTGATGGAAAATGAAACTCTGAAAACAATCAAAAGTGAAACATGGATGTTTTTCCGAAGGAAATGTGCATGACGTGTTGGGAAATACGCTTATTTTCTTTCTTGCTGAGAGTTAGATGAGACTCTCATGTCTGTACAATAAATATGAAGCTACAACCAGGAGACGCTTAGCTTAGCTTAGCATAAAGACTGGTTGAAACACTGAGCCTGTAACAGAGTCTGCATACCAGCAACTCTAAAGCTCACTCATTAACACGTTTTGTTTAATCTGTTTTAATCTGTACAAAAACTGAAGTGTAAAAATGACACGTTGTGGTTTCAGAGGGGGGAGGGGGGGTCTGGACTACAGTATCCCTTGGCAAGAAAGCGAATAAGCATATTTCACAAAATGTTGAACTATACCTTTAAAGTTGTAGTTCAGCAACCAAATCTCTGAATTTGCTTATAACAATACTGACAAGGAGACATTTTCATAACAGCTGTACAGTACAGTTGTAAGTGGACTAAAACATGCAAAAACACTGGTACAGTATGGTTCTTAAATACCTACTGTCATAAAATTGACAGTAGGCATGCAGGAGTTTTTTCCAGATTATAAGGATGATCACATACAAATTCTTCTCACGGTGTCTTTAAAGGTGTTTTCCATGTTTTGTTTTGGCAGGGAGGACTATCGGCGGCCCCCGCTCGCGCCGTCTCTGCCGTGAAGAACATGAACCTGCCCGAGATGCCCCGCAACATCAACATCGGAGACATCAATATCAAAGTGCCGAGCCTCTCCCCGTTCTGAACCGCGTTCCAGCTGAGCTCTGCGGGGCCGATGTACTACTGATGCAGATCCTCCTCCACCCAGAGAAAAACAGTTTTATATGTGTATTATTATTATCATGGAACCACAGCAGCTTATTCTCCCCCCTCATTCCTATCTTCTCACATGAACGGGAGATAAGCAGCGGATTAATGTTGAGTTCTACTGTATGCAAGTTACAGTTTACTCCAGTTGAAGGATTTGCACAATAATGTAAAGTTTTATTCTATAAAGCATTAAGAGGAATATTAATATCTGTTTTTTTTGTTTTTTTAATTTCTTCAGTTGATACTTTCCCCAAAAAGAAAAATGAACTGTGTTGGCCCAGTGCCTATTTTCCTGCACAACTCTTCCAAATCTCTGACATTCATCAGCGGTCACCGCGTCCAAGGTTTGAAAACTTTCCCTCTGTCTGGAGCGAGCTTTTTGGACTCGGCACAGTTCACTGTAATGAGATCTTTTGGCTTCAGTGTTGGGTTATAATTACTGAATCACCACTTTATCTCCTGTTCCAAGTGTGCGTTCATACAAACCCGGATTACGCTCCTCTGCTTGGCTCTTGTCACAGTTTATTTTCCTTTCTCTGTAATATATTGTGTCTCCGACATCCTCGTGATTTGTGAATAACATTATTGCTCTCCCGGGTGCAGATTGCGCTCAGTGCTGCAAATGTAAATGCCGTTTAGTTCTAGCCAACTTTTAATGTGCTGTAGTAGGATCTTGCCAACATCTGCTCAGAGAGGCAACAGACCAACTTTGGCTTTTTTTTTTGTATTGTTAAGTGTTTGTATAAAGTGTCTTATTGGCTGTATTTAGTGGTCAGAATCAGTTCATTTAAGCCATACTCTGGTAGAGTGTCACTGTTACTTCCTGTCAAGCCTGTCAAGCCTGTCAAGCTTGTCAGGGAAGGTTAAATGTGTCCATGTCAAAGACATTCCTTGCCATGGTGAACTAAATAAATCAAAATACAAATGCTCATGATTGTGCTTTGTTGTGTGTCAACTCATTCAACCTGGAGTTTTTACTTTGTCAGCAGGTAAGCTGAGTCACCAGGCTGTGGGTCATGAGTAATTTGCGTCGGACTGGTCGGTACACTTTGTACCTCTGAGGATCATCTGCGCCGAGTTCTTTCTGCTCAACCACAATGAGTCCGCAGTCTTGTTGATCCAGCCGCATTCTTTCGCCCCCCCTTTCCACTAATTTTGGTATTTTTTGGGGGGGGAAAACTGAGGGAGCTGCTCCCTCCCTTACATCCCCAGGAAAAACCTGTGGTAGCTCTCACCACCTCCCTCCTCCACCCTCACAGATGCAAGCGGTGAGTGTTTCACATCAGCCGGGATCATTCCAGCTCAACTTCTGTGTCTCATGCTCGCAGTGGACGTCCAGCTACACGAGGTTTGGTATGTACTGTTTTTCCCCCTAGTTTGACATGTTAATTAATCCAATATGCTGCATGCCACGTCACTCCTTTAGTTGCAAGTTGTGTTTTCCTGCACAGCAAAGGTTCTCTAATAACCGGTGTGTATTAGCTTTACAGCCTTTTGGCATCTGGTGCAACGCTGTGCTGCTTCTTTTACACTAAAGGAGGTTTCTCAGAATTGGTCTGCAACAAAAACATTCATCCCTGACTGTTCACAAATGGTGCATGAATGGAGTATAGGCAGAACTGTGAAATGCTGTTTATGAAAATCAATGATGACTGGCCTCTAAAGTTAACACAAAGCGGTCAGTTCAGTCTTTGTTGCTTCTCTTCCTCATTCCTCTTTTGAGTACTCTGGTTTCAGTTCAAATGACCTACATATAACAAGGCTAGTCACTTTAGTAGTATGCAAACAGTAAATAACACTTGTTTAATGCAGTTGTAGGAAATAATTGTATATATAAAGTCCCAGTTTGACTAATTGGCTCTGCTGTGGATTAATCGGTTGTCAACATCCAGTGTGGGCTGTACTGGATGTAGACTCTGCAGCTGGCTGAAGCTTATCTGTACAGTGTGGAGCTGAGACCACACAGAGCTGATAGTGTAGGTCACAGGTTCATGTGCAGATAGAACGATGATGCAAAAGCATGTATGGGTACTAAAAGGTATTTTACCTTCACATTTTTTAGATAAGATGAACTATTGATCCCCAACAGGGAGTCAGGGTTGAAAAGGCAAATGATAAAGCGTGAGAGAAGAGAGAAATGAGTGTGTTTGTCATGCTGGTGATGTATTTCTCCCTAAAGCCAAATGTAGATTTACAGTAAGAAGGCAGGTGTCCAGTTTTAGTCATTCGCCAGATGTGCCCAGTGAATCACAGTCTTGTGCAAAAAGCAGAATACTTCCACTCCTATTTTGATGTACTGTACAAAAAAAATGCACAAGTAGTGCATGTCTCTAACCATATGATAACAAAAGGAGTCCTTGGTTTTGACAAGTAGGAATACACAGTACTTGCAGGGAGCCAAAGAGAAGAGTCTGTTAAAATCACACCATGAAACAGATGTGGTCACGTGGCTCTTTTGTTGTCATTTTTTTTACTCCACGAAAATATGTGATTTTGTGCGTCCAAGATAAACATTCCCACTCACAAGATTACCCCGCTCTGTGCTGGCAGGGGAGGAAGTGCTTGTGATTTGTTTGGCTTATATTGCTTATTAACTTGGCCTAAAGAGACGTTTGGGATTTTAGAAGCATTTACATCTTGCAGATGGGTGATTCATACTCACTACTTTCTTGTTAACCCCTGCTTACTGACACAGACTATCACGCTGAAAAACAATTATTAGCACGGACTGCTACTGGGACAGAGTCCTTCTGGTCTGTTAAGATTTAATATTGTATAATATCAGTAGGCTACATATAGTCAGAGATATCATGACAAGCCCAACCTTAACCCTAGGATTTTTTAATAAAACTCTAGCAATTTCTGTTATTTATCACACATTTTCTAACAGACAAGATGACTTGGTCTAAATTGATTTAAGAAAACCTTAATCTGACTGTTTGACATCTGTTTTTTTACTATTATCATGCCATAGAAATGTGCAATTTCTGTGCAAACTGCTTTTAAATTTGCAGTAACTGACAAAACAGAGCTGAAAACCAAGCCAAAAAACACAGCAACTGCACAAGCTAGCTTTCTCTACCTGTTAACTTTTAATGACAAATATACATGTTTTAAGAAACGGACATATGAGTATTTTATTTCAGTTTGTTACAGTATTCCACATAACAAGATGAGGCAGTGGCTAAATCAAATCATAATGGAGAAAAACAGCAGCTTTTAGCAACTTTCGACTTTGTGTTATTTAACGTTAGTGTGGTTAAGCTACCTTTAAATCACATGATTAATGTACTAAATAGCTAATTAATTAATTAGATTGTTTTCAAGTAGCCTACATATCAATAATAGTCGGGCAGGCAAACACCTAGCTAACATTTAAGTCCTGTAAATTATTAAAATTAAGTTTATTTACTTAAACAATCTGTTTAAAATGAACAAGAAAGCTGAATCACATTTTGTTTGTAGATTCTGCGCTTGAGTATCCACATTTTTAATGGTAGCCTATTATGTCTGTTCTATGGTGATTCTTTTTTAAACAAAGGCATTACAACCTTTCTTTTGGTTTCACAGTTTGACGTCCAGCCTGAAAACTTTAAACCCTTTTTTATCCTCAACTTCATTGCTCCTGTAGTTACAGCACGCTGCCTTTGTACTGTAGATGTTTTCATCTTTCAGACACTGCATGGCCGAAAGAAGCACATATGTGCCGAGGGTGTGTTTCATATTATAGAGAGATCCTAGGATGTCTGTGTTTGTGTGGTCTTGGTCTGCAGAGTTTAATCAGATTCAGGTCCATCATTTCCAGATGCTCCGTACCTGTTGAGTGTTGAGTTATAGCAGTGGAGGATCTTTTTTTTTCTTCTTCTTTTGGTGCCTGAAGGACTCATTGATCTTTACAGCCTTTAAGTAACTATGATATTTGATCATCTCATTCATTGCTGCCTAATAGTAATTGGCTGAAATACCAAGACAGGTTACATTTTATAGAAATGCAATAATTTTCATTAAAAGCTTTGTATCTTTTTCACAAGGAATGTCTGTTACCATCATAATAACCCAATGGAGAATTATCTGTATGCAAATACAGCCTAAAAAACAGATTGTTGTGAACTGAGTGTAGCTTCAGTTAGCCGAGGTAAACTTGTTTCCAAAATACATGTTCCTGTAACAAAATAAATCTTATCTTTAGCGGTAGCCTCTCACTATCATAAAAGTCTTATAAATTACTATTACAACACACCATGGGTTGTGGATTAACCATCAGTTTAGTTATGCTAATCTCAAGTAGGCGTGTGAAGGGAAGACAGAAAAGTGGTATTAATGGTAATATACATAATAATACATTAATAGAGCAATGTTTGGATCGACTGTTTGGATAGCTTTTCATGTCATCACAAAGACCTGTTACCTTCTAGAAACGAGTTAACGTGCATCCTCATCTTGACCAAAATCTATTTAACAGCAACTTATTAAGACTTTAAACTCCAGTATTGATGGTTTATTATAATGTCAGAAAGCTACGACACTTTATTAATCACTTACTAGCATTTCTGACTGCAGATGGTTATTAGAAAATAAGGCATTACTAAAAAAGGTTACGGGTTTCACACAGGGGTTCTGAGGTTGTAAATGTTACTAAATCAGTAATGGGAACGTGAGTTGTGGACTTTCAACTGCAATTATAGCCTTAGTTGATAAAGTTGTTATGAAAATGGGTCAGTTTTCATCACGTGAAGAGTCGAGGTCCAAAGTCAAGAATGAACTCTGACGCTCAACATTGATTAAAGGAACGGTGTGTTTCATTTAGGGGGATCTATTGGTAGAAATGCAATAAAATTATTAAATATATTTAAATATTATAATTAATAAGTATGTTTTCTTTAGTGTATAATCACCTGGAAATACAAAAACTTTGTGTTTTCGTTAGCTTGGAATGAGCCGTTTATATCTACATAGGGAGCGGGACTATACTTGCCAACCTTGACACCTTAAAAAAGGGAGGATTTCAAAAACAAAGCGGGGGGTCTGGGGTTTTCAGAGACTTTGTTTCCTGCATTCTGGTGACTTTAAAAGAGTGAAAAAATATTTTAACTTTAACTCCCAGGAAAGAAAACTGAATAATTTGCCCCTCTGGTGTGAACTTGTTGTGTGAATCTCTGGCATACACTCATATTCATCTGTTTTTATCTATTTATGCTCCTGCTTGAGTATTTCTTTCTCTTAGTACTCTCCATTTCTCTCACTCACTGAAGGTCCTTTCAGACACAACGTGACAACGGCACCACTGCGTTCTGAAACACATTATTTCCAACGGCTTGCGCCGCACCACGACGGCTTCTCGCTGCATCGAGCAAAGCCCAACTTTGGCCGTTGCACGCTGTGGCGAGCGCAGCTTAAACATGAGCTCAAACTGTGCTGTGTCGCGAGCATAGACTGCTCTCTTCCGCCGGGAAACGACAGTTGGTGTAGCTCGATTGTCGTATACAGGCGAAGATAACAAAATGGGAAAAAAAAGTGTGAAAATTTGCCATAAATCGGGAGAAATACGTAACAATTGTGACCCCGGGAGAAAACCGGGAGAGGGCGATGAAAAACGGGAGTCTTCCGGGAAAATCGGGAGGGTTGGCAAGTATGAGCGGGTCCTCTTCACGGAGATTCACATTTTCGCGTCAGCCACCGTAGTTCTCCAACACGCTTGGCACACGGGAGAAAATTCAGTTGGTTACAATCTGCAACCTTCACCACTAGATGCTGCCAAATCCTACACACTGCAACTTTAAGAAAATATTGAATATATATTTCTGTACATTAAAAGAATATTCTTCTCAAACTATTTTTCTACAGAATATCATAAAATATATCACAGCTATGACAAATAAAATACTGGTGTGAAGAAAATGTATTTTATTGACCGAGGTGACAGATCTGCTGACATTACTGTGGTTACTGACACTTATGGGCGTCTCTCATGTACTCCCACATGTACAGTACGATGATAAGATGAGGATGTTGTAGAGGAAACACCTGTACATGCTATCAGATAGGAAGGAAAGGATGGATGTTAAACAAGGACAAACACTGCACAGTCAGGATTTTCTACTTCAAATGATGAAAGGAACAAAGTCTGTTTTCTCCTATCATGTATGTCAGTATGCTCTGTACCGGCAGATATTACCACAGCTGATCTTTGTGCTGTTACTGATAATGTAAAGGGATTCGATATACATAGAGCAGGAGGAGACTGCTGATGAGTTAAAGCTGAAGTAGGCGAGATTGGAGCAAATATGATTCAAAAAAGTTATTGTCATAAAACGGTCGCTATATCGTGACAGTAGTACATGAAACAAGTAACCTGAAAAAAATCATGTGCCTCTGTGTCCTCCGGTGCTCCTAACGGCATCTGCAAGATTTCACAGACCGGAGGAAAACAAGCAGTAAGAGCTGATCTGAGGTCTGCTGTCTATGAGAGCCGGCTGTCAATCACTCGTGAACTCCGACCAAATGGTCAAACTAGGGCGCGCTGATCAAATATGAATCAATATTATGTTATGTTAATGCCTATTTCTCGCCTCAAATGTTTTCAGAATCATCTTGTAGTGCACGGTTTAGCTGTAAAATGACAAAAGTTTGTGACGCCGCCGCCATTGTGAAATCTGGTGAAGGAACGCCAAGTTCCGGTCACATGACTGGAGCACAGCCAATAGGAACGCTCTCTCTCTGAAATGACCTGTAATGGTCAAAGTCTCCCGTGACGGGCTAGATTTTCTAAAGCCTGAAAACAGAGCCATGAGGAGGTGCAGAGGTCTAGTTTTCCCTCAGAACACTTGAATTACAATATGCTGAAAAGTTATTATGGAATTTTTGCCCAATGATGCCAAAAATATACTGCCTAATGCCACTTTAAGTAGGAAGACGTTGTTGGTTAAAATCTTTGATTTATTTGTAAGTCTGAGCTGCTTTGAAGCCACCAGCTTACCAAGAGATTTCCTATTGCCTTGAGTTGTCTTTTACTGACTGTGATTAGCCTTTATGGTCTGTACTTTATGAGTCAGGACAACATAAAACATGGAAACATCAGAGAGTGCCAGTGATGGATATCAGTTGTAAATGTTGCTTGTCGATAAGACAATTAACCAGTCTGTTTTATAATGTCACACTGTGATCTTTGTTCTTATCTAATTGTTGTTGGCTGTGACATGGTTGGTTTCCACCTGGACAATCTAGTTGTAAAATAATCCAGATTTTGTCATGACTATTGTCCACCCTGCTGGTTATTCTTTTACTAAAAATAAATGCTACACGCAGAAGAGTTCATGACAAAGTCAAATGGAAAATACTATTACCAAGAAATATATCACAAGATAAACTTATCACAGACAGGCCAATAATAAAAAGGAGAAGAAATCAATAGACGGGTTTCCAACCAATCAAGGATGCGTGTGCAGCAGGGGGGCAAAAACAAGGTGCCACAATGTCATAATATCTCATTTATGGACATTTTCAGTATCTAGAAATAAAGCAGCTTGCTAATAAAACCAGTAAACTTACAGGTTAGAGGTGAATTTATATGCAAACCTCATCCTTTCATTTCTGAAACTATTCTTTTTTAACCACACGCCACCTTTGATAGACATCTGTCAGCTCCGGCTGGTTAACATGACACATGTTCCAGTGAGAAATGGCAGCTATAGTGGCAATGATAATGCTAAACGAGGCTAAACAAAGGTAAATGACCTGTGTGTGTCCAAAAACATGAGCTAAGAGCACTGACACACTCATTCTGGTTATTATATGATCTTTCCTCAAAATATACCAGACACTGAATATATACCAGATGTGTTACATTAATGCAAAAACTCATATCAGAGATGACTGCAGTGTAAACAGGCAGACAAACTCCTGACAAACTGTGTCAATACTTTATATTTCAGGTTATTGTCAGTATTTTTTGACAACAACGTGATACATTTTACATCCAAAGCCATCATGGCTTCTCCTCTACTTCCCCACTGACCACTTTTCCATGAGCTTCCCTGCATGGAGGACTTTGCGGTGCATGTTATTATATGAGTTCTGCATGTTCTCTGGTGTGCAATAGTGAACATAAAAGTAGCGTAAAGCAGTTGTGAATACATCTTGTAGATTTTTCTGGTGGCACACAATGTAAAACACTGTATGAAGACCAGTTGAGGATGCTGGTAATGTGTATTTGGTAACACTTCATTTTACAGGTCCGCAAATTTCATGGTAGTTAGGTGATAATTAGCAAGTAACCTATTTGAAATTTCTTTGGAATTACAGCCAAATTACCCCAATATTTACCTCAAAATATATCGAAACCAAAACTAATAGAAGACACTTCTGATCAGGCACAAATCTCACCATTGTGTGACTTATTGTCTACACAAATGTAACCTGGTAGCTAATGTAAAGGTGAGTTTTGTAAGAAATTTCAAAGAAGTTTACTAATTATTATCTATTTATCAGCAGACATGGAAATAAAGCATATCAATTAACTTTGTATTATTTTCCTGGAAATGTATTAGATAAATGACCAGCTATTGGGAAATAGCGGAATATTTTTATTAAATAATGTTTATAATAAAGTAATTTTCAATACATTTTGGGGTAAATTGGCAGTAATTCCAAAGAAATTTCAAATAGGTTACTTGCTAATTATCACCCATGAAATTTGCAGACCTGTAAAATGAAGTGTTACCGTGTATTTATGACAATTACTGAAAAAGAATGAGTGAAATGTAATTATTGAGATTAAATGAAACTGTACTTGTAGCATAACAATGAAACTACAATGCCAGCTTTGCACAACACTGATTGTGCACCATTACTTGATATTTACAAATCTAAGAGTTGCAGACTAAATGACCAAACGTCTTTCTATTTCTCCTCAGGTGTTGATGAAAATGTCTTTTTTGCCATGTTAATTGCTCAAGCGTTAACTGAGGAGGGAAGATACCTGCTGTGCTGGTCAGACTGAGACCCCTCAGAGTTCTCCTCTGCCCTCCTAAAATCGGACATGGGGAAAGTCTACTATGTCAGTAAAAACGTGGGCCTCGGGTTGCTTGTGCTGGCGGTCATTGCCCTGTTTACGATTTTGGCTTTATCCATTGCCTACGACAAGGAAAAAGCCAAGAATCGAGGCAAGCCTGAAGATGGAACAGACAGCACCAGCATGCGTACGCCCCTCACCACCCCCTTCACCCCTAAGGAGCCCTGGGACCGCTACAGACTTCCAGATTCCCTCATTCCTGTCTCCTACAGCGTCAACCTGTGGCCCCGACTGAAGCCCAGAGCAGACGGCCTGTACGTCTTCACTGGACATTCGGCGTTGATCTTCAGATGTGTGAAGGAAACAGACCTCATCCTCATCCACTCCAACAAGCTGAACCTCACCACCTTCTACGGGCACCACGCTAAGCTGAGCGGCCTGGGTGACACCACCGCGCCCGCTATACAGACGTCTTGGCTTGTTGTGAAGACGGAGTATCTGGTTCTTCAGCTACACAGCAGACTAGCTGTTGGTGCTTCATATGAACTCTACACTGAATTTCAGGGGGAGCTGGCGGACGACCTGGAAGGCTTCTACAGGAGTGAATACACCGAGGATGGCGTGACGAAGTAAGCAACGACATAGCACAATGGTGCACCACCGTTGAGCTATGGACAGTAAGAGTTAATTGTTATTGTTCCAGTGATCCTATTGATGGGACTTTGGAGTATTTTGCTTGGTTGGTGTCTATTTTGTGTTAATGTTTAATTGGAACATTTTGCAGAGTTGTCGCTACCTCGCAGATGCAAGCAACGTATGCTAGGAAAACCTTCCCCTGCTTTGACGAGCCAGCCATGAAAGCCGTCTTCAATGTCACCATCATCCACAGCCGTGACACCGTGGCTCTGTCTAACGGCAGGGAAACTGGTTCGTTTTAGAAACCTAAAAATTCAGTCCTTTCTAAGTTTTGTTACGGCACAATTCTCTGTGGAAACTACACAAAAGCAAATTGTAAAATCAAATAAGAATAGACACAAATGGTGGTTAGTACAAGACGTTTGATATGTTATTTAAAAGTGATTTTCAGAGCAAACGGCAGAAACAGAAACGTGTGTCATGTGTGAGACAGTAAATAATGAATAACTTGGACACATTATCAGAAAATCAGCAACTAGATGCTGTTAATACTAACAGAGTCTAACTCTTCCCCTCCCTGAACAGGCACTGCAGACTCTGTCATGGACGGCGTGCCAGTCAGAGTGACTACGTTTGAGCCCACAGAGAAAATGTCCACATATCTGCTGGCGTTTATTGTCAGTGACTTTGTCAACATTCAATCAACCCAAAACAAGAATTTGTTGGTAAGAAATGTTTGTTCCCTGTAAATGTTTACATTACCAGTGCGGTCAGCATACAAATTAATTTGGATCATAAACCAAAAGCAGTACAAACATCTAGTGTTAATGATGTAAGGGTCAGAGGTCACACCATCCTGTGACCCCAGAATAAAAAAAATTAGGACAAAGAAAGTTTTTTTTTCTGTTATAATGGACTTAAAGCTGCCAAATTCTTCGCAGATCAGAATCTGGGCTCGAAGAAAAGCCATAGCTGACAAGCAGGGGGACTATGCTCTCAACGTCACAGGGCCGATCCTTCAGTTCTATGAGCGGTACTACAACGCAACATATCCGCTCGCCAAGTCAGGTAGGTCAACTCTGCATCAACACGCTCAGGCAAAACATTTTCCTTTGACGATAGAAATATTATTCTCATTTCCTTTATCTCACTTTTCCCAGCGTTCAGTCTTTCAATTCAATTGGAAAGAAAAACATGCGTGCATTAAGCTTTGCTCATTTGCTGTTGGACGTTTTAACCGGTGTTGAAGTTTCACTTTTTGCAACATTACAATGAACCAGTGGTAGTGAATCAACAAGGCTAAATGTCTACAGGGATCCTAGTGGCTCTGTGAGGCTGGACCCAAAGCACAGCAGCGCTTTGAGCTAAATACTAATGGTGCCTTCAAATGGCGGTCGTGTTTACCGTGTTTACGAGATGAGTCCATATGAACGCCCCCCTCATGTCGTATTCACGACCTTGTGAGTGGAAAGTTTCTGAAAGCTCAGAGTTTACGACTTGTGATGTGTTTGTTGACATTGTGAGAAATGGCGGTGCACATGGAACTTCATTTTTCGGTGCACTTAATATATTGTAATTTTAGTTGTGTATTGTTTTTCTTGGTAATTTTATAATAGGTTTGAGGAAAATGTTGATATTCCCAACGACCTCATCTTTTTCCTCTGTCATTATGCCTTTGCATTTCCTGCATTGTGTTACCTACTGGCTAGCTTGCTAAATTGTTAGCCTCTGTGGCTTCTAGACACCGACAGTAACGTTAATATTGCCGTTGCTCAGCAGCGGTGTTCGTCCCGACTATCAGCAAACTATCAGCAAACATATACCTCATAGAAAATGACTCAATGCCTTCAATTGGTCCCATTGGTGATTTCATCAATTCAAAAGTATTTCAACCTCCCTTTTCTTCTATTATATTTTAACCAACTTCAAATACACCATGTCGATGGTAGACAACCAAACAACGGAAATTTTATTGAACCAAGCACTGATCGGTGGAGCAGATATATGCTAAATAAAGCATATCCTTATTATGTGGAAAATGCCTTGATGATGTCTGATATGCAAGGTAAAAATGCAGTGGTTTTTATCGCTTGGTGTGCCATTCTCCATTTAAGAAGAAATGGGTCACATTAAGGTCGAGTCCACACAGTTATGGCTTTGGTGGTCCATTTCTAAGACATTTCTGATGTCCTTGTCCTCCCCAGATCAGATAGCTCTGCCTGACTTCAATTCCGGTGCAATGGAGAACTGGGGTCTGATCACATACAGGGAAACGGCCCTGCTCTATGACCCCATCATGTCCTCCACTGGAAACAAAGAGAGAATAACAACTGTCATCTCCCATGAACTCGCACACATGGTATGCCATAATGTTCCTGCCAAATAGCTGCCATCACCTCTGTTCCAGCTTTAATAATCAGGAGAAAAATAAAGATTGTATAAGTTAGAACAGATGTTTACAATCAGGACATTAATTTGGTGCAAACTCAATCTCAACTCTTGTGAAGAACACAATAATGTTGTAAACGTACATTTAGCCCAAATACTCAACCTCCCTTTGCAAAGGCAGATGACAGCTCATCACCTGGGGACAAATTAACCTTTTGGATGTATTTAAAGCCTGACATAAGTGATGTGAAATTTTGTGGTTGGGAATTTTCTTAAGCCTTGCTTTTTCAGTCTTTATATTTCTTGGAGTTGAATTTTAGTGGTAATGCTGGCCAAAATCTTAACTCAAGGCCACACAGCAACAGTTTTCATGGGAACATTAGTTCCCAGAAGAATGTATTGAGCTTAACTGAGGCGTTAGTGGTTACTGTGGCAAGACTCTTCATCTTTTTACTCTTTGTGTTTTTTTAGTGGTTTGGCAACCTGGTGACTCTGCGATGGTGGAATGACCTGTGGTTGAACGAGGGCTTTGCTTCATATGTGGAGTACCTCGGGGCTGACCATGCTGAGCCCACCTGGAACATTGTAAGAGCCATGCCAGCACATTGTCATCCCAACTCATCACATACTAACGCTTTGTCAGATCCCTCAACGTCAGTTTTCGGTCGCAGTAAACACGTGATTAATGTTGTGAATTAAACAAAAGCACTTGCTTAGGTTCAGGCAATAAAACCACTATAGTTAGGTTTAGGAAAAAAACATGTTTGGGCTTAAAATTACGAACAGCTGATTGTAACATGATGCTCGAGACACAAACAGCGGCCTCCTGTATGAAAGCCCTGTGTTTGTTGGACCCGCCTGTCCGGTGTGTATCTCTTTTGCTCTTTAAACTACATCACCACAGCACTTTCCCTGAACGTTTAACATTGACACGGATGGGTTTACATTGTAATTAATGGAAAGCCCTGTGCGTCTCATATAATGGGCGCCTTGTGCGTTGGTATCGTCCATGACAAAGCGTCGGTATTTGTGCGCCGTGGGAATGAGAACGGGCTGGCCATGCTTGTACCTTCAAAGACAGGGAGCCTTGACACTTGCATTTCACAGATCAATGTAGTCTCCCATACATGTTTGGGTCAGAAAGCCTGTCCTAACTCATCTCTCTGCTCGGCTACAGAAAGACAACATCATACTGTCTGACATGCACAAGGTGTTTGCTGTGGACGCCCTCGCCTCCTCCCACCCGCTGTCCCGTCAAGAAGAGGAGGTCAATACCCCTGCTCAGATCAGCGAGATGTTCAACACCATCTCCTACAGCAAGGTTTGCTTCTCTGACAGAATTTAATACATTTTTTGCAAGATCTTATACAGACATGCAGTATTTATTCCAATTTCACAAAGGTAAATATGTTCATTTATTTGTATGAGTAAGGAGGCCCTGTGATTGAAAATACCCAAAAATGAGGCAATACCTTATGACATTGGTATAATTTCAAGCCTGTCGCGCCGCCACCCCATATAAAGGGCAGATGAGTCGGTTTGGCACTGGATTACTTTAAAAAGGGAAGTTGAAGGTTGATAAGCAGGCGTAGTGCAAAAAAGTGCCATTTATTAACAAAAAGTTCACTGAAACAAAAGGCAAAAATGAAACCCGGGAAATTCAACAAAACTACATTTAAACTGAATCAATAGAACACCAAACAAAAGAAAGCTGCAGCCTCACAGCAAGCTGCCAACTCCCTTTTCCTCCTCTTACTCCAGTGAATGAGATTTTATCTTCTCAGCCTCACCTAACTGGAACCTACCACCTGACCAGGTAAGTATAGGGGGAGCTAAACCGAGCAAGCATCCAAATTCACACAGAATAATGAACAGACCATTAAGGCAAACCTGTTTGCAATTTCCTTGATTGAGCTGCTGAGCAGCCGATCCACCCCAACAAACCTGGCAGAACAGCAACATCTTGTGAACTCATTGAACAAACTAAACAATCTTGAGTCATTTATACACACTACTTGACATGGTATCAAATAAACTGAAACATTGGACTGAAATCAACAATCAAGCAGAATACTGTTTATTTTGGGGAACAGGGCCCAGTGAAAAGGGAGAAAGGCCTTTTCACAAAGCTAATTTCTATTTTTTATTATTACAGGGCGTTGAGGAATACTCGATTCTGATTGGTTAATCACAGCAGTCTGTTTTTTCTTTATAGCAGACCGTTGCTATGGCCGCAGTTCTGATGTCGGATTCTGACGGACCGTTTTTGTGTCAAATTATTGATTTCTTAAGAAAGTAGCCGTGTCATAAGCGGGATAATGTACAGCTAGCGGGTCGTTGTTGTGAAAGAAAACCCTTAAGGGCGACGTCACACTCGGGGTTTCTTTCACAACAATGACCAGCTCGCTGTACATTATCTCTTACTTGTCCACTTTTAGGCAGTTTTACCTGATCTATTCTCTTTTTTTTTAATTCCCAGGAAAATACATTTAGCATAAACACCCAAGAAAACTGCAACACCTTTGTATAAGAAAATATTCAGTATGACTCCCACTTTTCAGTCTTTTTTTTTTTTTTTTTATTCATCCAGTGTTGAATCTAGTCATTTCCTGAATCAAGTTGCCCAATCAGCGAAACATCTTGTTTTAATATATCGGATGCAAAATCCTTTGCTGTTATGAGAAGTTCAAACCAGCCAAAATTCTTGTGGTTTCTGTGTTTGTTGTCGTCAGGGAGCGTCGGTGCTCAGGATGCTGTCAGAGTTTCTCACTGAGCCTGTGTTTGCCAAAGGACTCAGCGTGAGTATTAACTGTCATAAGGACTTATCACTGATTTAATACTGCCGCAGGGTGCGTTTGTGTGTGCGCGCACTAGTTACAGAGTCTGTGGTTATGTTGAATCAAACCACATTCATGTCATTGTTAGTCTGTCTGGTGTGTGTGAGTTTGCTTTATGATTGGTCACTTCCTGTGTGCTGTGGTTAGACTCTGACTAATAAACACAATGTATTTTTTTAAACATGTAGCCTTATTTAACATGATTACAGCAAAGGCAATATGTTGACAGTTACTGCTGTTCATAACTGCTTTCTGTTCTCAGTCTTACCTGAACACATTCGCCTTCGGCAACACAGTGTACACGGACTTATGGGACCATCTCCAGCAGGTCGGTGCAGTTAAAAGTCCTCACTGTCACAAATGTGTTTCACCTGGCAATGTGTCCTTGAGTGTGTGTGTTTCTCTCTTAAATTCCTGCGGAATTCTCTTGTTTGTTCTCAGGCAGTTGAAACCACACCAGGTATGCATATTCCTCACACCGTCCACAACATCATGAACCGCTGGACTCTTCAGATGGGCTTCCCAGTGGTCACTATTGACACCCGGACAGGAAGTATCAGCCAGAAGCACTTCCTGTTGGATCCAGACTCTGTAGTGGAGAAGCCCTCTCAGTTCAAGTAGGAATCACTTTTACCTTATCCTGTAAGTTCCATGTTATTGACGATAAATGAAGAGATTCCTTCATGCAATATCTGCCATTTGGATAAATGTCTACACTAATAACACAATCACTACTGGCTGAAGCACAAACTAAATAGCTCCATGTCTTGTGCTGTGTCTGAAATCATTCACTCATTCACTACTCCATCTCAGCTCCTTTAATTACGTCATTGCTGATGCATAATTAAAATGTGCCAGATTTTGTGATTTGTCTTTTAGCAAAATGCGCTGAGTGAATTTAAGTTCCCCTCACTGATGCAGCATATATGTCTAGGGCTTTTATTGTGAAAGGTAACAATTAACGTCCGTCGTGAATGTGGGGGCTATAAGTGTATTTTCCCAAATTAATAAATATGAAGAGCTTTGTGGCCGTTTGTGTTGTGATGCGCTGCTCTGCTCACATTAAATACATTATTTTTGCGCTGTAACTCATTGATTTGTCTCAATCTCGCTGCTCTCTCTCCTCTCATCTGTCTGCCACTTTTTTCCTTCAGCGCAATGCATGATGGTATATAGTGTTTTTGTGTGTTTCTCTCCAGTTACACATGGTTTGTCCCGATTAAATGGATGAAGACAGGTGTGGAGCAGCAACAGTACTGGCTCCTTCAAAAGACAGGTATGGTCATAGTAACACCCATTGCTCTTCTATATTAGATCTGAATACTAGAGAAGAAAAGGCTTCCTATCCTGATTAGTGGACTTAACCAACCACTGGTCATGGCATTAACTGAATATTTTGTACATTTTTCTGTAATATTTTCCACCAGATGCCCACAATCTGATGAGAGTTTCAGGAAATGACTGGGTGCTGGCCAACACCAATGTATATGGGTACTTTAGGGTGAACTACGATCTTGACAACTGGGATCGTCTCCTCTCCCTGCTCAACACCAACCATCAGGTGAGTCACATGCCCATTATGCATTTTAATAACGGTTGCTTACTTGCCCACTCAAGTTCAAGCTTGTCATTCCAACTGAGACTGTATATAAGAAGTGGACGTAGTTACCGTGACGTCACCCATTGGTTTGTAGACTGCCGTTTTGAATTATGAATTTTGGCCGTCACCATCTTGGTATTTGGGCATCGCCATTTTGGTTATTTGTAACCAGAAGTGACACGAGTGGGTGGAGCTAAGTATAACTGAACGCTGAATAAGACATTTTTTGGGCGACCAAAATGTTATAATTAACTTTCATGAACTGAAAACACACAGTGAACGGGTTCAAGTTGTAAGACGAACATTGTGTGTGTTGTTTCTTTCAGGCCTTACCAATCATCAACAGAGCACAGATCATAGATGATGCTTTCAACCTAGCAAGGTAAAGAAAAACTGAGTATTTAAAGTATTAAATCCTTTGCGCATTGAATGTCTGTAAAGAATTTGTTCCTGTTGTGCAGAGCCAAAATAATCAATACAACATTGGCCCTGAGAACGACCAAATACCTGTCCAAGGAAAGAGACAACATCCCTTGGGAGTCAGCGCTGAGAAACCTCGCCCACTACATCCTCATGTTTGACCGCACTGAGGTTTATGGAGCTTTACAGGTTAACACTGCATTACTACAAATACTAATACTGCTCATTCTGATACTAACAGGAGAAGTGTATAAAGGGAAAACTATTGCTGATATATTTTTATTTTAGTCATACCTCAAGAAACAAATCCAACCACTTTTTGAGCACTTCAAGACGATTACAGCTAACTGGACCAGAGTACCTACAGGACACACTGACCAGTAAGAATTCGTACACCAGAAGATATATTTTTAAAGCAAAAAGCAGGTGACTTACCATTTGGTGACGAAATTTCATTCAATGCAATATTGCGGTTGTTACCTTTTTTTTCACAAGTCTCACACATATTGGGTATTGTCATGCTGTATTGCAGTTTTTCACAGTTTTCGCAATCATCCCCCCTTCTCAGGTATAATCAGATCAATGCTATTGGAATAGCCTGCAGTATGGGTGTGCAGGGTTGCGGGGAGCTGATCAAAAGCTGGTACAGACAATGGATGGACAATCCACATCACAACCCGTGAGTACAGAGCAGTTGAAGTCCATCCTTTTGTGTTTTTGAGGTACAGTGTGTAGGATTTGGCGACATCTAGCGGTGTGGTTGCAGATTGCAACCAACAGAGTACCCCTCCGCTTACTCCTCCCTTTCCAAGACTGCGGTAATGTGAGCCGCCGAGTGTAAAACCGTGGTAACGTAGTTGGCCTCACTCAGAGGCCACGCTTTTCCATAATAACACTACTTTAGGAGCAACGGAGGTCAGACGACGGCTGGCGGTTCCACGGTTTTGCACTCTGCGGCTCACGTTACTGCAGTTTCACAGGTGTCGGAGAACTACGGTGGCCTTCAGGTAACTTAAAAACGTGAAAGGCTCTCTCTAGAACCAGTGTTTGGCAAAGTCCCTTTCCTTTCGGTGGATCCCATGGGACCTTATTTCGGAAAAAATATGTACATTAGTCAACGGCGAGAGAATATTTTTTCGATCCCGTTTGAATTGCACCATGAATCACACATATGATGTTAATCAATTTAATTTAATTTTGTCATAATTTTGCAAGTCAAAAAAGTGGCAATTTGTCTTAGTATCATTTAGTTTAGTGTTAAACCGCTCGTCTCGAACAATATACGACACAGCTAGCTAGTTAACTTATTTATGACCAGGCACAAATGTAACGTTATCTTATTTGATGGGTTTTATCCAGTGACTCATGGTCTTATTTTCAGCTGAGAAGTGAAAGAACAAGCAAAACCCGTTGCTGGTGTGAGTACATCCCGATATGAAACACACAGGCATCGTAGCTTCAGCAAGACGTTACTTGCGCGATTTTTGGGTGTGTAGTCTTTCTAATTACGTCTTAAACTTCAACAGTTTTAAAACAAACTGCGAATTTCTTTACTTGCAAAATTATCTTTCAAATTGACAAACATCATATGTGTGATTCATGGCTCAATTCAAACTGGATAAAAAAGATTTGTGACTTCGCCTCTCTATGTAGATATGAAGGGCTCATTCTAAGCTAACGAAAACACAACGATTCTTAGTTTCAGGTGATTTATACACTAATGAAAACATAGTTATGAATATTATATTCAATTTATGCTGATAGATCACCCGAAATGTTACACACACATACTGTACTTCCTTTAAGATTTCATATTCGCACAAATTTGACTATTTGTGCAATCTGTGTTAATTCGCCCCAGACAACCAGTGAAACAACTGCACAAACGTTAGCTGAAGCTAGCTAGCAATGTACACACCGAATGTGTGTGTGAGGAGAGAGTCTTTGTGTTTGTTATTCCTTTTCTAATCTACTGTATGTTTACCTTGACGTTGACCAGGATCCATCCCAACTTGAAAAGCACAGTTTACTGCAGTGCCATAGCTTACGGTGGCGTGGCGGAGTGGGACTTTGCCTGGAGAATGTTCAAGAACGCCACTCTGGCATCTGAAGCTTCCAGGCTCAGGGCAGCCATGGCCTGCACCAAAGCACCTTGGCTTTTGAACAGGTACAGTACGTGCGACATCCATATTTATGGGAGTATCCTTGTTCAAGGAGTTTTGTGAATGAGACAGTCGTATGTGCTCCTACCTCCTCGCATTCTGCACTTTCAAAGACACTAACTTGGCTGATTAATAAGAGTTAAATTTACTTCAAACCTTGGATACTTGATCATTGATCTGAAATTTTGTTACAAAAGAAGTTTAGACCACCATTTGATAAAGGTTTCATCTAAATTTCTTATCTAAATTGTATTTTTGTAACTTGCTTAAGTAGCACAGGAAGCAAAGAGTCATAGTCAGCGAACTGACTCAGTAGGCTTATGTCAGTTTCACAGCAGTATTTACCGAATATTTGCAAGCATTGGCTAATTTTAGTCAGCATAAGCTAATGGTCATAGCAGACCATGAAAGACTGTCACAGCAAATTGAAGAGAGTGGTTGTGTTTCATTGCCTATGATTTATTTCATTTGTAAGAGGGTGAATGTGCCAGGTTGTTCAAAAGTTACATACCGGTAGTCTCACTTTTAGAGAATTTTCACCTTGTGCTATTCACACTAATTCAACTGTGGGACTGTTTGTGCAGTGTGTATTCGCCGTGAACGTTCTGTACAGACGTTAGCTGTATAGCTATAGCTAGCAACATACACACCCCCTGTGTGCCTGTATGACAGCTCAGACTTTAGCTAATCTCAGAGCTCACCATTAAATGTATTTCTACTAGGACGGACCAATCTTCACCTTAATTCGTGCCACCAAGACAGAATATTTGCTTTGCATTCTGCCAGAATATACCTTTAAAGCTCAATTGATTTTACGCTTTTAGGATAGTTGGTAACACTAAGGTAACAACCGTGTCACCCGTTTTACGTGCTCCAAGATGTTTAAAATATTTAATGATCTTCTGCTAATTTTTCCTCTAAAAATAAATGTATTAAAATAGTGTTTTGGAAATGATTGCTTTGTGTTTTGGCCGAGCCAGGTATCTGGAGTACACCCTAGACCCAACTAAAATCCGCAAGCAAGACGCCACCTCGACCATCGGGTACGTCGCCCAAAACGTTGTGGGGATGCCGCTGGCCTGGAACTTCGTCAGAGCAAGATGGAGCTACATTTTCCAGCAGTAAGAGCTCACTCCTCACATGAGGGTTTGTTGGAAAACACTCTCAAAGAATGAATTAAGGACAGAAGAATATTAAATATTAAATGTAAAAAAAAAAGGATTTTAAGACAGAAATGTAACATAGTGCTTTGTTTCGTGCACTTACTCAGCCAGTTTGCAAGCATTTTTTCAAGCCTGCCCTAGATAGAGTTAGCTAGAAAAATAGTCAAGTCTTTGACGATAGAGCATAAATAACCTCGGGCTCGCTTTTTCAGTTGTATAATATTTAAAATCTAGCGCACTCTTGCTGGTTTCTTAAGTTTACCAACCCTACCTTTAAGTGCTTTTGATTATGTTGCAACTGTTTTTGAGCCTTAACACATGTCCAACACCACCAGACTTTATTTGCTTTTATTTGCCGATTTTCTTGTTTACGGGGACATTTATCGGGTGTTTTCCCAGACAGATGTTCAATGAGGTCAACAGCAGGCACCATCGTTATAGTAAACAGCATCTTTCTTTTCTTTATTAGGTATGGATCAGGATCATTTTCCTTCGCTAATCTCATCAACGGAATCACAAAGAGATTCTCTACAGAGTTCGAGTTACAGGAGGTATGAAGACCGCGCAGCCTCACCCAAATACACACTGTATTTCCTTGAGAATATTTATAGGAAAAGAAAGTCAACAAATGCAGGGTAACCCTTTAATTTATAGGCAATGTGAAGAAATTGCCAAGAATAACAGTCAAGTAAAATTAGTAAAATCAATATAATGACAAGTTGTAGTTGTGGAATTACCTGACATTACTGTAGAGTATTGGGTAATTACAGAGTAAAATTAAAGCAGAACAAAGAATTGTTATACTAAGTGGTGTAGCCCACATACCGGGTAAGACAGGTGGGTCGTTTCAGGTTACAGGTAAAAAAGTTTACAGGTTATGAACTGTAAAGAAAACATCTGCTGCATGAAACACATTTTGTGCTGCCTTATTAAAAGCCGTTTCACACCAGTGCAATGCGAAAATGTGTTAGCGTACTGGAATGAGGGAAATCCACACGAAAATGTCCCGCATTGACAACTATGCACACCGGGTCCGGTGTGAATTATCCGTGTTGCCGTGTTCCATTTATGCAATGAGTTTCCTCCTAAATTGTGCCTGTGTCCACTCCACACAACAAAAACCTATCCAGACAGAGAATGTGTAAGGGGCTAATGTCAACTACACAATACATAAACTAATCAGACCCCAAATGTGATGCTAACACCGTTCCGTGACCAACATATAACGTTAACATAACCATCTTCATCGTTTCCCAGCTGCTGGGTGATCTCAAGCCATATATTGTCCTTTACAGTATTTGGTTGTTGAAGTAGTAGTGTTTGTCATACATTATTGGGTGTTGAGAAGGGGACGGCCCACTGTGATTCCGAAACACCAATAGTCCGAAAAATGTCCCACTGGACCGAGAAAAGGCTATCTGTCCGACAGTCCGTGACCCAAAAAACAAACGTCCATTGTTCCAAGGCCCCAAAAATACACACTCTCCGTGGAACAAACAGAAGCACACGGCTAATTATTATGCAGAATGACTGGGTCAGTTGGAACAAAGGATTTTATGAGTCAAACATATATTTCCGCAGGCGGAAATCCGCTGAAATCGAGGTCCATCCGAATATTTTTCCCCGCATGAATGTTCCGCAGATGTGTGCAAGCATTTTTTATTGCATTGCAGGCTGTTAGCAGGTAATACCAAGTTGTGTGTTCTCATATTCAACAGCATATTTAACATTGTCATTGCCCAAAATAAATGCAGCAGCCAGTTTCCACGACATTGCCAAGTACTTTAAGTATAATAAACCTAATGTATTGTAATTTCCACCGTCTTCCGTCCAAGAAGAGTATAGCCACTGCAATAGCTGTTTCCCAAAAGCGAACGGTAGATGCTGCGGGAAATGCCACCGTAGTTTTAACTCAGAATTTTTCCACTGCCTGTAAATTGTAGTGTGCATTGTTTCTTTGAAACATTTGGGTAGTTTCAACATAAACAAGAGCATGGTAATATGAACTTTGGCTGTAATTACTTTCCCCATGGCCTGTAAAGTGTAGCCTGCCTCATAACCCATTTGGATGAAAATATGTAATTATTTTCCAAATACTAAATGAAGACAAGGTAGGTACCATGAAATGTCACGGTCATTACCTTTCCACTGCCTGTAAAGTGCACATGAACTTATTTTTAGGGAACATACAGCTAATTTCCATATGATAGACATAACAGTATAATTACCGACCAAACCTCTTTATTCTGCTTTAATTTTACTCTGTAATTACTCAATACTTTACAGTAATTTCAGGTAATTCTACTACAATCATTATATTGATTTTACTGATTACTTCCTGGCAATTTCTTCACATTACTGTGTAATCAACGGCCTGTAAATTAAAGGGTTACCCAAATGCAGAAATTCAGTTTTTCTTTCTTTGTTATTTTTTTGTGTCTCCCTCCAGCTGAAGAAATTCAGAGAAGACCACCTCCATGTTGGTTTTGGCTCAGCCACCTTGGCCCTGGAGCAGGCTATAGAGAAAACCACAGCCAACATCAAATGGGTGAAGGAGAACAAAGCCCATGTGCTGACGTGGTTTATTGAAGAGTCCACATGAGAACACTTGGACACTGAAAATTACACACACTCTTTTTTTTGTACAGTCAGGGATACGTAATGAATGACAATCACTATAATCATCTTCTTCTTGGTAACGGTTGAGCAAAGACAAGTGACACACACAATACCTCACTGGTCATCCACTTCAGTGCAAAGGAACAGACATATGATGAATAGTGGGCCATATGTATCACTATAGAGAGCCTAAGTCACACCACTTCCGGTGGACCCCCTTAATTCGGAAAAAATATGAACGTTGTTGGTGTGAGTTCATCACAGTACGAAACACACAGACATCGTAGCTTCAGCAAGAGAGACGTCACTATGCGACTTCTGGCTGTGTAGTCTCACTAATGACGTATTTTCACAGTCTTCAACAGTTTTACAACATACTGCGACTTTCTTGACTTGCAAAATTATGTTTTAAATGGACAAACATATGTGTGATTCATGGAGCAATTCAAACAGGATCAAAAAATTATTTGTTTCTCTATTTTTTCAGAAATAAGGTCCCATGGTTGTCCACCGGAAGGGGGCGGGACTTAGGCTCTCTATATATCAGTGATGTAGCTGTAAATAAACAAGTTGAACTCTCACGACTAGTCTGATTAAATTAACAAAAGATTTACTTACATAAAATTTCTTTTGACTCTGGCATTAACTTATATCTATTTCTTCATTATTCTCATTACATGTTGCTGCGTACTATGATCAATGCATTTATATCACAAACATGAGGCATTGAGCCACTTGTAGAGCAGCTTCAGTGTTCATTGGCACTGATTATACAAGTGGCTGAAACCTGTGACTGTTATTAGGGACCCTAATCATGAAGGGATCTTAACTTCATGCTGTATTTTTTAACAATTAACAATGCAGCTTCTTCCATGTTAAGTCATTCTCAACACTGGATGTCTTTACATTGAAAATCCATTTTACCTTCAGTGGTAGGAAAGAAAGAGCCTGATTTGATTTTTATTAGGCTTCTTGTTGTCCTTGTTTAACCTCGATTGTTACATCATAAATCATTGCACTACATGATGTAATAACTGTCTGTCAAGTCTATGCAAAGACTCAAAGGAGAAATAAATCCGAAAGGCTCAGAAAGACCTGATGTCTGTGTCTATTTTTCTCTATATAAAAAGGATTTCCTGCATGGTCTCTGGTGACCGCTGTTCACAGTCTGTGTTTGGGGTGGTTTCTGAAAGTGATAGAATGAATGGCTCCACATAAACCAGTTTTCCCTGTCCATATGTCTGTGTGGGAGTGTTTATGACTACAGTTGGGAATCGAAACTGTCATGCTTTATCAAATACTGGAAATTGAATCTTACAGGACATTTTCCACTTCAGGACAGAGGAGTGACATACAGTAAGCACAGAGGAAAAACTCGTTACAGCCTGTTTGAAACAGATGTTGTGATAGTTCAAGGTGACAACATGAGCTGATAAGTGGGTTTTACAGCCTTTTTATGACCTGTATAGAGTTGAAAATAATGAAAATGTTAAAGTGTAACTAAACCCCAGAGTTTTGGCTGAAGTGCTGGGAGGGTGGCTGAGACACGCCCAGTTGCGTCGGTTCATTTTCCATAACTGGTGTAGCATTACAATCACAGCACAAGCCTTTTCTCTCTTTACCGTGGACTTTAAATTAAGCCATCAGCACATTTAAAAAACCTGTTAATCTATCTGGCGATAACAGTTCTTTCCTACACTGTTGCAAGAGTGTGTGGATGAAGGAAGTTGTTAAATATTACTCATTTAGCAGCTGGTTAGTTAGCTAGCTAATGACAGAGGAAAAAGATGAGGCCGTTGGGAATATCAATATTTTCCTCAGACCTATTATACAATTACGAAGAATTACAATATACGACTAAAATTACAATATATTCACTTATTATGCACCGAAAAATGAGCTTACACGGCCTGTTGGTCAACAAACACGTCACAGCTCGTGAGTTCAGAGCTTTCAGAGACTTTCCACTTACGAGGTCGTGAATACCAGAAGAGGGGGGCGTTCATATGGACTCTTCTCGTGAACACGGTAAACACGACCCCATTTTAAGACATTTGAATGAGACCCAGACCGAGGCTGGACCGCGGGGCTGGGAGGTGAAGTTAAAGGAAATGCTACTGCGCCTGCTCTATGGGCCTAATGGATGCAGAAGATCGCTGTATGATCCGGGTACTTTATCACTCGGCAGTTGGGCCATTTTGGCTTCATGCGCCACTGAGCAACTCTCATAGGAATGAATGGGAGCCCGCCTACAATGCTGTATCCATTATACATCCATGCTTACAGCAAGTCCGCCATTTTTGGAGTATAAAAGGTAAGAGTGCCATGCATCCACTGGCTGTTTAATGCAAGTCTCAAAAGATACCACAAAACACTGCACAGTGAATACGATTCAAAGGCCGAATTGTAGTATAGCATACAGTCAGACACAAAGGTAGACTAACGTTATGGGTTTCAATTTGCAAGATACTGGTAATGTTAGATTAAATATGCAGTCTAAGCAGTCTTGTTAGTATTCTGTTAGCATAACATCAGCTAACTTATCTTTGTCAGGATGGGATGATTGTGTAGCTGGCATTTGGCTTGTAGATCTTAATAATGTCATATACCTACCATTTGTAAATTGGACATCGGCCTCCAAAGATTAACATATTTTGAACTGCTGACATGTGTTCACTAACGCGAATCAGTCATCAGTGACCATAATGGTTGGCTAGCTGTCAAGGTCCTCCTAGTTCGTAAGGGTTGATATCATAAACTAACTTCAATTTTGTAATATATCGCACCTTTGCCTCTGTCAGCTTCTCTCTATGGGTATTTGTCTTTCGCACTTACTTTATACATTTCTGATGATGAACGATTGACAGATGAATAGACCGGTGACAAATAATGAGTCTACCGCATGGCTGTATGAAGAGAACTCCAACAGCGTTGGAGGCGGGGCCCCCTTTCATTCCTATGAAATTTGCTCAGTGGTGCATGATGCCAAAATGGCTCGACTTCTGAGTGGAAAAGTACCCGGATCTTCCGGCGATCTTCCAAATCCATTGGGCCCGTGGAGCAGGCGCAGTAGCGTCCACTCGGTCACATGGCTCGGTCACGGGGTCAAAACGTCACGCTGTCGTCACGGCTTGCTAACTCTGCCTCTCAGCCCTCGCTCCAGCCTCGGTCTGGGTCTCATTCACATGAACGGAAGAAGGAAAATAACTCTGGATTCGGCTATTAGTGCGTTTTACAACTTTTAGGACCTAATGATTTAAATAAGGGCTATTCAAGTGTTCATATTGGGGAGTTTATTCACCTAAAAAAAAATTATCCGTTGAGTTACAGACGTCTCTTTCCCAATGTAAGTCTATTGGAAAAAGTATTTTTGGGCCCAATGGCATCACGTGATGGACAGAGAAGTTGTAGTACTGCCGTTTGGCCACTACGAAAATTGGGATCAACGACCGGCGCTCTTCCTGGGGGCTTGGTCTACCGTAGCTCCGTACTAC
>CAKAKR010062980.1:0-23513 GCA_916700685.1 Adelosebastes latens
TGCTGTCAGGGCCAACAGAGGTTCCCTCACCCTCAGTGCTGTCAGGGCCAACAGGGGCTCCCTCAGTGCTGTCAGGGCCAACAGGGGCTCCCTCACCCTCAGTGCTGTCAGGGCCAACAGGGGCTCCCTCACCCTTAGTGCTGTCAGGGCCAACAGGGGCTCCCTCAGTGCTGTCTGGGCCAACAGGGGCTCCCTCAGTGCTGTCAGGGCCAACAGGGGCTCCCTCACCCTCAGTGCTGTCAGGGCCAACAGGGGCTCCCTCAGTGCTGTCTGGGCCAACAGGGGCTCCCTCAGTGCTGTCTGGGCCAACAGGGGCTCCCTCAGTGCTGTCTGGGCCAACAGGACAGACTAACACACGCCTGACGGCTGCCGGCACGCCCCTGACTCAAAAGGCCAGAGGCACAGAGTTCTACTCGGAGACAGTGGAGGCCCTGAGGGACATTGGCAAACTGAAGGAGAGGTTCAGCAAGCTGGAAGCTTGTGTTGCGGCGGTGGAGGAAGGAATGGTGGACCGGTCACAGCTGAAACAGCTCATCACTAACAAGGGTAAGTTTATATCCCCTTTTCCCATTTTCTCATGTTGTACGCTGTACGCCATGGAGAACACTGTAGACGGCAGCCACATACATATATATATATATATATCCCCTTTATTTAACCAGGTAAAAGTCTCATTGAGATTAAAATCTCTTTTTCAAAAGTGACCTGGCCAAGAGGGCATCACAAACATTGTTACGACAATAATCAAACAATACAAGCAGACAAATACAACTTTCACACACTACAAGTGAATGAGCACAATATCCAGTTAATATGCAACACAAAAAACAGTTGGAATGCATAAAACAATTTTAAAACGATTTCAGTAAAAAATGTAAGAGCAATCACATTGACCAAGAGTGCTATTTCATTTTCTTGATCCTCTAAAATGGACTTAAATTTCCCCACAGTAACCAGCTCTGACACTTTCAGGACCTTCTGTACATTATTCCAGTGTATTTAAACACTTTATTGCCTAATTCTGTTCTAACCAACATCTGTAGAACATTGTGAGAGCACAGGCCATATTGATTTTGGTCTTTACACATGTATTTACACAGATAAGAAGGAACCAGTCCAAGGAGGGATTTATATATAAGAGCCGATGACTAATGATGTCATATTGTACATTTAGATTCATGTGATGAGTCGAATAACCTGATGGATCAACTGAACCAGCTGAGAGCTTTAGTTGACAGCCTGATGAGTGACCGGGAAAAGGTGGGTGAGAAAAACCAAACTCTTTTTTTACTATCCAGAGGACATTCCTACTTTCTTAAACTATCAGCACAAACTCCTCAGTATCACATTCTGTCTTTTCTGGTTCTGGTTCTGATTATATAATGTGTCTGTCCAAGGACAAATTTATGAACCTAACGAGCCCAGACAGGGAAGCCACCTCAGAGGCAGCTTCAAGAAGCAAGGAGCTCAGACAGCCAAAGTCCGACCTCAGGTAAAGACAGGTGGAAACACACAGGGAGAGGGATCAGTCTCTACAGCAACAGACAAACAGTTTGAGTTTTTACAATATCATCCAAACCACAGTTATCAAAAACACGTTATCGGTTTGTTTCATAACGTCCTTAAAAACTGAAGCAGGCAGGAAAGATGCAGCAGAGTTTAGAGGAATACTGTAAATGGTTGTTCACAGTTGCTGATAAACATGTTGATCGTCTGACAGATGTTTTGTATGGAGAAAGGAACCTGCCAAAATAAGAATAAATAAATAAATAAATGACTTGATAAATTAATACATATTTTATTACAATTAAAAATAAATGTAGCCATTAATTAATTGGTAAATGTGAGTGTGTGTGTATATTTACTTTTATATGTATGAATGAATCTGTGTGACTGTCCAGCTCACTATCATGGTAGAGAAGTGAAAAATATAATTAAAAATACAGGAGTTATCATGTAGGAAAGAACAGACTCACACAGTTTTGCTAACTTGCTATTGCTTTTATTTATTTATTTATCATTTATTTATGCAGGGGTACCTTATGATTTATGATTACCTTACTTAAGACTTACTTGTTTGTTTTTCACTAAAAAGATGTTCACTACAAAAAGATGTGTCCTGATTTGTGATGCAATAAAATATTTGTTTCTTAACTAAATGTAAGGTAAAGTGATTCTAGTATGTTTTAGTGGAATTTAAAGCATATGTTGATTATCGGGATAATATTGTGAATCATATTTATTTTGCACAGGATAATCGTGACATGAAATTTTCATATCGTCCCATGCTTAGTTTCAACTAATAATATACTTTGTGCTCCAGTGGAATAGTGGAGAAAATTCAAAAGTTGCCCTATCACCAGTGCAGTTATTTGACAGATTCTTCAGAATATAAAAACTGAACACTTTGAGAGTTTGAGATGTTTGTTATGTGAGCATCATTTGAATATTGGGTGCCTCTCCACATGTCTATAATAACGTTGTGTTGTATTTTAGCCCTTTGTGAGCGTTCAGATCGGGTCAGGCGTAGGTCTGTGTTCATGTTTGTACCATCATGTGCAGGATTACCATGCAGAAGCTGGAGGAGGACGCGAATCAGCTGAAGGATAAACAGGCTTTAACTGTGGGGAGAACAACAGACCGAGACCTACAAGATCAGGTCAGACAGGAGGACATGCTGCTGAGGGACAGTTAGGGGGACAGTCAACAAACAACGACACACAGCTACTGTTATCCTGCTGCATTACTGTCAGGCCTGTAACTCTTTACCTGTCAAACCTGTAAACAGTAACAGCAGAAGCTTTAAATAACTGCTGTTATTTGTGTGTATTTATGGTTTTATAGTTTACATTTGAAACCTGACAGAGCATATGTTGTTCTGCAGAATACAAGTACAGAGTGTCCTGCTGGTTACTACAGAGATGAAAAAGTATATCTGGTGTTTGTTGGTAAAATAGTTTGATCTGAACATGTGACAATGTCTAGAGACAATTGATGGTCAAGTACTTGAAAAAAAATATATATATATTTACCAGCCAACTCTTCAGTTCCCTTCAACTCTACGGAGCTTTATGGTGACTTTTAGCTCATTGTTTATCTGATTGGAGCACAACTTTACTGTTGAGGTTCAATCTCACTGCTCTCATAGCGCTGTTTTCAGAGAAAATGCTGTAAAAGCCACTGTTCACTACCTGCTCAGGTACACTGTTCACTACCTGCTCAGCAGCAAACAGCAGACAGACACAGTTAGAGACTAGTTGGTGAACATAGTGGAGCATTTAGCAGCTAAAGAGAAAAATATTTCCCTCAGGAGTTGGTGGAGACCAAAAACAGAGTCAAACTAGAGACTTACATTCATAATGTCAACTGTGAACAAGATTTTAATCTTGTGTTTAGAGCTTGTTTCCACTGCCCTCAAATGGCCCAAAAAAATCTGTTATTTCAGGTTCAATGTTGGGCCTGCTTTTTAGATATTTTAGAATAAGAAATAAATGGAAAAAAAATATTTTATTCAAACTAATTTATAAAATGTAGCATTTTAAGTTTTAGTGCCAAAAGCTGAGTTGTATTTCTGTATTTCTGTTTGAGCTTGTATCATCCATAAATGTTCCATTTTAGTTAACAAGTTGTAAAAGTGCAAAATGTAAAACCTCACACACAAAGCAGCAGCTACTTAAGAGAAAAACTGCTCTAAACCCTCGGTTATTATCCCAAATGGGAGTTACACATATACGCATATTACAAACGTGTAGTAGTTCTGTCTATACTGTCCGCTGGGAGGACGCGTTCCACACATGCGCTGTAGATAAGACCTTCTAGAAGGTAACCCGCGAGTTTGGAAACCCTTGCAAGATGTTTAAGGTTAGGCATTGACCTTGAATAGTTAAGGATTGGATAGGTCATCGGGCAGCGAGTGTCGCAAGAGTTTTTTCAAGTTTTTGCCAGATTTCACAATTTGCAGGTTACTTTCTAGACACGACGCGTAGCGGCTGCATGGACAAGACCGCGCGGTCACAACAAATTGCCAGTACGTGGACGTCTGCACAGGACCTACGCGTACACCCTCTGATGACGAAATTTACGTCACACGGAACCTTGCTTACTCACGAACGTGGAAAGTATAACTTTGGCTTAACACTTATTGGCTGCAGGTGGCAGCTTCCATATGTTGTCATCTGCAGGTCTAAACTGCTGCAGCTGTTACTTTATTTTCAGAAATGTGGTCCAACAGCGGTTTTGTAAAAAAGTGGCCTGACAATGACAAAACAGGCCTCCCCCTGTGCTAAACCTGAATTAGTTTGAATCACAAGCCATCACATCAGCAGTGAAAACTGTAGAATAGACCAAAGAGTGTCTAGTTTTTAATAAAAGCCCAGTATGAGCCTGACATCCATCAGTCTAATCTCAGTTCTTTGCTCTCTGACCTCAGCTGGACGACCTGCGAGGCATGTTGGAGGACGTGATGCAGTCCTTGACCTCTCAACTGACTCTCAACCTCTCCGAGGCTGGGCAAGATGAGAGCGATGATAGCCAGGGCCTCGGTCAGAGGAAAGAGAGGTCAGCTTCCAGCAACAGCATAGTGGACACTGGCAGGCGGATCAGCATTATGTTCCAGCACTATGAGCAGCTGCAGGACTCAGTGAACAGCCTTCTCCAGCAGCAGACTGGAGCCACAGCAGGGCCACTGAAGGACAGAGAGGCAAGTTAAATCTGCAGCACAAGACAGTCAGATGTGTGTAGACTCAGAGCTGATTCACCCCATTTACTGCCAAGAACAGGTCCACTAAAACCTCCATAAGGAGCTCTGCACTGTAGAGAAATACTGTGAACTCTGTTAGTGTCCAAACGTGATACATATTTCCACTATAGAGTGCTACAGGAATGAGTCCTAAAACCCGGAAATTAGTTAGCATTTTAGCACTTCCTGTTCCCTTGTCTGGAAGTTAATGGGTTTTTTGAATGGGTTTTTAGTTAAATGTCTGAAATAAGATCTGTGGTTAACACAAGATTACGAGATTTAAAAGTTTTGTTCTACAACATAAAATACGTCAGTAAATACCCCACTGGGGAATTTCGAAGCGTTTGTGTCTTAAAAAAGGCGGTTGCTAACAAGTGGCTAAATGAGACTACTAAACGTCATCACGCCGACTTGTCCTCCTTTACAGCCTCGTTGTGTGTATACTCGCGCTCATGCGACTGTGCTGTAGCTCGTATATAGCCTAACGTTAGCTTTTTACTTCTGGCGATTGCATTCACAATTCAAAAATCATAAAAGTGGTGTTCATTTGTGAAGATTATCTTGTTGAACAAAACGTGTAAGTATCATAAACGTTTGTTTGCCACAGAGCATATTTTCTGCAATAATCCAAAACCCAATGGAACAATCCCATTGGCTTTTTGTTGAGGGAACCAGGGCGATGCTAACTTCCTGGTTGGCCTACAAAAATACGTCACCTGTGTGTCTTTGGAGTGTGGGAGGAAATAGAGGACAAAAACAGTCTCACCTAAAGGTCCAGTCAGTACTTGTTCTTGAGCTTTTGATAATATCACATGATCTTCCTCTGCCCAGTTGTCATGAGCACTATAAAAGAGTACCCCACTGATTCAGCATCACACTCATGTAACACTATCACACTCACGATAGACAGTTTAAAAAAAAAAAAAAAAAAGGATCTAAATCGATGCAGAGAACCAGAGATGTCATCTTTTTCACACATTCTTCTTCCTTGTCAAAACCTTGCACCTACATTACTCAAAATGCAACTCGGCCGCAGACAGTTAGTATGCTAGTAGTGGCTAATGTACCCTGCAGCAGAGATGAGCAGCAGGCTTCTCACTCAGTGGGCAGATCACTTCTTTCTAACTCCACACCTCCAGATTTTTTTCTCATTTTAACTTGTAGTCTAACTGACGCTGACTAAAGTGACATCACATTTAGCAGACTTCACACCGCTTCCTCTGAAGATACTTACCCACTCTGCATTTTTTACAAATGTTTTCAGTTCTGTTTTTTCATCAATGCTTTACAATTAATTTCAGCTGTCAGCATTCCCACGCATTCACTAGTTTTCCCTGAAATACTACAGTTTATACATGAGACCCAAAAATTTGTGTTTGTAATGTATAACTGTGTGTGTGTGTGTGTGTGTGTGCGTGTAAATTCATGTGTGCATATTTATTTACTGATGCATTCACTGTCAGAATACTGATGGTGAGCTGTGACGACTATATATTTTAACATGACTGTTTGTGTTTAATTGAGTATATATGTGTGTGTGTCTCAGAATGTGAAGCTGGGGAGCGATGTGAAGGAGGAGATCCTGCAGCTTCAGGCCGAGTGTGAAAAGCTGCATGAAACCTCCAGATGTCTACAAGACGACAACAGACAGAAACAGAGCCACATAGAGGTAAACAAACAAACAACTTGCTTTGTCTCTGTATTTTCTTAACTATATATATTTCCATTTTGACTCATGATTACTGTCAGATGATGTACTAACTTTTCAAAATGTTAAAACTAGGGCTGTCAATAGATGGTGATTAATCGCAAATTAATCGCACATTTTGTGGGAGTGGGCAAAATATGCTGCTTTATGCAAATATAAGTATATATTTATTATTGGAAATCAATTAAAAACACAAAACAATGACAAATATTGTCCAGAAACCCTCACAGGTACTGCATTTAGCATAAAAGAATATGCTCAAATCATAACATGGCAAACTCAAGCCCAACAGGCAACAACAGCTGTCAGTGTGTCAGTGTGCTGACTTGACTATGACTTGCCCCAAACTGCATGTGATTATCATAAAGTGGGCATGTCTGTAAAGGGAAGACTTATGGGTACCCATAGAACCCATTTTCACTCACATACCTTTAGGTCAGAGGTCAAGGAACCTCTTTGAAAATTGCCATGCCAGTTTTTCCTCGCCAAAATTTAGCGCAAGTTTGGAGCGTTATTTAGCCTCCTTCACAACAAGCTAGTATGATGGTTGGTACCAATGGATTCCTTAGGTTTTCTAGTGTAATATGATGCCAGTATCTTCACTCTAGCTTTTAACTGAGCCTGCTTCATCCTCCGGAAGATTAATTGCATTAACGCGTTACCGCTTTAACTTTGACAGCCCTAGTTAAAACGTCCAACTAATTGTCTTGACAGTGTAATAATAATCAATCATCACATACTTTTATTACTTTAAACAAGGTGTTTGTTGTAATAATGATACTGATACTGAAAATATGCACAAACTCTAATCATCCATCCACTCATGACAGAATATTAGTGGTTCACAGGCTTTTGACCCGTTAAAACTAAACAATATTGACTTGTTTGAGTCCTGAAGAAATAAAAGTAGCCAGTAATTTACAAGAAGACAAAAGGAAAGTCTGAAAAATAAGTTTAACTTTGTGTACCAGAATTATGTATTTCTGCTCTCCTCTCCTGTTAATTATTGCTTAATATGGCTGCTCTGGTTTCTACAGGAGCTGTACAAGATGACGGAAGAGCTGCAAGAAAACTTACTGTGGATAGAACAAGAAAGAGTCAGACAGGTCTGTACTATGTGTAATATGTGCTGAGAGGAGGGAGGATCATGTTAGTGATTGGATTAGATTAGTTTTACAGGTATGGTGATGACACAGGCCTATACTGTATATCTGCAATATGTCAAGTCAATTTTACTTGTATAGCCCAATATCACAAATTTGCCTCAGGGGGCTTTACAATCTGTACAGATGTTTATTTCTTTTTATTCATTTGATAATAAAGTAGATTTTGGGCGCTTTCACAAGCCATAGTCCGTTTGGCTAGTCCAAATTAGACTGAAATTGATACTTTTGGTTAGTTTTCTATTTAGTCTGGTTTGGTTTCACAGTGCACAAATGAAAGTGGACCAAATAAAGATTCCATTTGCTGAGGGGCGTGTAAGAAGGAGTAAATTTATCTTTTCCGTCTTGAGAGCTGCCATCTCTATGCAGGGAATCCTGGACTTTGAAATGTTGCTGTCAAAGTTTTTGGCTGGACTGGAGAGGGCCAGCCCTACAAACGCAAAAGTCTGTCACAGTGACTGAAGTTATGCGATTGGTCGGCCGAGTGTTGGAGTTTCCTCATTGGCCGTTGCTCTTTCAAAATGAAAAGGCGGGAACAGTCTTTTATGCAAATGAGCCCATCCAGTGAGACACCTGCAGCTCACAAAACTTGGACACAGCTGTGAAATTAGGCGATCTAGTTCTAAAATGAAAATGAGTAGATTTTGGTGGATTGTTTAGAGACGGAATAACAGAAAGTTTACGAGCAGACCGCCATGTCGTTTCCTGTTTGAAACGGCAAGCAGAAAACCAGGGACCAATCAAGTGCATTGAACGATAGGGTACGTCACCATTTGATTGGCCAGTTGAGTGGAGCAGCACGTCCCCTAGTGTCCTCGCCGGACCTGGTGGACATGTAACGCTGGATTTAACATTATAGACATGACCACTGACTATTGGTGTCACGATTTAGCCACAAATTCACAGACTGACCATACACGGTCTAGCCATATACTCAGTTTTGACTGAGTCTTGTTGCACTTTGACTCGTCTCTGATCTACTGTGAGCACGAATCCCTCTCTTCCAGTTTATCTCCAATGACTTTATAAACGTCACTATTTTTGTGGACTTTATTTTTCATTACTTCATTATGTTTGGAGGATTACTCCAAAAGTTTGCAATGGATTTGAATAACATTTTTTGGAGGGGTGGGGTGTGGCACAATGAACAATCCATTAGATTTTGGTGGCGATCCGGATCATGATCCGGCTTCGGGAATTTTTTTTAATAACTCCGCTCAGCCTGTGCATTAACACCACAGGCTTTAAGACATGCGCAGTGTAACTGATCCCGTGTTCACGAAACCTGCCTTGGCGGAGGTCTGCGCTCTCCGAGTGCACTTCTAGTATTCTGTATGTTCTCTTTGGCCCAGAAGTCAAGCAAGCATCAGTCCATCCTCCCCCACTCATGTTAACCTCTTCGTTTACCTGTGTCCATCTCAAAAAATGCCCACAAAGGCAGCCTGCGTTTTTAGTTTGCTTGGTTGTTTTTGTCTGCACCAGAGTACGATTACTGCGAACTTCGTAAACGAACTGCACCAGAGTTTGATTAAAACGGACTAAATGTTGGCTTGTGAAAGCGCCCATATAAAACTGTTTTAGGATTGTATCTAAGGGCTACTGGAGTAACAGAAGCTTATAAAAAAAGCTGTGTTGCACAATGAGACTACGGATGTAATTGATAAGTTATCGACACATGATAAACAGGGGCCTCCTTCAGTTTTGTTGTTGCTGCTGTAGAAAAAGACATCATTGGTGCAACATCTGCCAAATGAATAAATGAAAAATGTAATCTGCACGCCAAGTCTTGGATTCACAGGCTACTTGTTTCAATGAAATTAAGTTGATTATATTAATGTGTGTTCCCCATCTGGGAAGTTTACGATATTTAATTTCAGTGTCTTTATATCCTGCTTATTCTGAACTAATTCTTGTTGTCTCCTGACACCAGAAGAATGCAGATAAAAGTGATAAAGTGAGCTGTATGCAGTTTGACTCTGCGATAGAGCAGCTCTATGCCATGTTCCACGAGGTGCTGAACAAGTTGACCGAACAGGATCAGGACTGGCACAAAGTCATTGACAGAATCTCCACAGAGATGGAGAATAAGGTCAGTAACCTCCCAGTGATAGATGTGAGAGTTTGGTCTGTGGTCATCTGTGACGTGATGTTTGACCTCTGATCTCTCTGCAGTTGAACAGGATCGAGTTGGAATCTGTGAAGAAGCAGCTGGAGGGTCGCTGGAAGAGCATCCAACAGAAACTGAAGGCTCAGGAAGCTCCACAGCACGAGGGCGCTGCTGGTATCAGAAAGTAAGTGTTGACATCACACTGCTTTGGATTGTGTTGCTCCAGCTACTCATAACTCCATCACTAATGGTGCATTCACACCAAGAGCGAAGCGAACTTTTCGCACGGCGTGATAACATACAAAGTCAATGCAAAGAGGCAAATTCGCGAAAGCCCATCAGCGGTGAGATTCTCATCCAGTTGTCACTGACGTCCTGACGTTGTTGAATCAGAAATGGAGGGAAAACATATTTTAGCTGTCTGTGGTCACCCAGAGCTACGATAGTACATCATATTTGTATTTATGCCAAGATGACTTTTATCTTGAGTGTTGATGGAGCAGCTGCATAGCCTGGCACTGATCGATCTGAACTCCATTCAGAAAACAATCATTTTAAAATTTGTTTGCTTGTCGTCTTGCGGACAGACCTGACAAAACATGAATTCAGACTTTTTATAAATCGGCATCATTATGTAGTTATTTCAGCATCCTTTTGATCTGTTTATTGCACCTAAATCACAGCAATATCTGTTTATTTTGGGTTCATACCGCAGTAGCGACGTGTGGATTGCTAGATAGAGTGAGTGCAATGGCACTGTATGTGAATACAGCTCGCCGCTGGGTGATGTTATGCACCCAGACACGACAGCGTTTGGTTTTCCGACATATCTGGGACTTCCACAACATGTATAAAGCAGCAACAGTGGTTATTTCTTCCATGGTTGATGGAGGAAATGCCGGAAAGAAAAGTTGTTGGTATCTATGGAGACAAGCCCCTTCTCTTCTCTGGCACGAGTGACGCAAATGAACACAAATTATACCGGCGGTCCAACTCATGAGGGTGCGAGGTGAAAATTCACTTTGCTCTTGGTGTGAATGCCACATAAGTATGTGTGTTAAATCCTAAATTCTCATTAACTACCTGCTAGTTTCAAACTAGTGATTTACTAAATCAGGTTGTACCATTAAAACTTTAAAAAATGTCTCAGCTGGAGAGACAGACTTTGACTCGTGAATTCAATTAAAAGCAATTAATTATGTATGTAAACAGAAGCATCACAAGCTGTAACATAACAATCAACACATCAAACTTAAAGGTTGATTAAGAATTTCTATTTCAGGGAAAACAATGGAATTGTGCTCAGAGTTTAGCCGTCTGGAGTCTTTTTGTTGATACATGAGCTTCAAGTTTTCAGAATTGTGTGGATAGTTAAATTATTTGTGTGTATACAATGGAGAAAAACTGTAAAGGCACAGTCACACATGCATGAAATTAACATTCGCCTCCCGTTCACTCCCATTCTATGCGAGCGAAGGGGCGAAAAAACGTTTGCTTTCCGGTTTGCGAAGCAAATTCACATCTTTGGATTTGCGAGGAGTTCAGCTTAGGTGAACTTTCAGCACGAATATTGCATCGGCAGGCGATGGTCATTCGCCTGCATTAGCGCATGTGTGACCATGCCTTAATGCAGCATAAAAGCATTTATTTCCGTGAATGTCACCACAGACACCCAGTTCATAATACTGCAAATATATAAATATTGCAGTACTTTCATTGGTGGGTTCTATCGCCATTGTGTTACCTCCTTCAGTGATTCAACAGACATTTATTCAAAGGAAAATTTCGACATTAATATAGCCAATCCTTTGTAAAAGTAGGTATTACTTTGTTTTATTTCTGTCTGCATACATGGAGAAATCTTTATTATTCTTTTTCATTATTATTTGGTAATTTAGTCAAATACTGTATTATTGGCATGGTGTTTTGTAATTTGAGGCATATTATGTTATTTCTGTGAATTTAAAATTGACATCATTATCAGACAGTATTGCAATCAAGTGTCAGGTCATATAAGTCAACCGTATTCCATATTTCCTCTTTTTACTCTTCACTCTCAACAGGTAATATATTAGCAAGCTTACGTTAGCTTTGTCAGTCAGCTATGTCACAGTTCCACCTGTCAGTTACTTGGTGTGAATAGTTAGTAACCACTAATCTCTACATGAGTACTAGTTTGTTTGGTGCAACCTGTTTCAAAGCTGAACTTCCTATACTATATGATAATATTCCCGCAGTAGTCTACTGAGGTCTACTGACTACTTCAATATCATATACCACCAAAACCTCCAAAGTTAACAGCATCTTGAACGCTCCTTTGTTGTGACTTTTCCACTCCGATGCCATTTTTACTCAATCTTGTATCACACTTTAATAAAAGCATTTGCCTGATATGTGTTATTAATTATAGTCTTTTAAGCAGTCAGTCCGGGCGTATCCATCTCATACCTCCTCATGGGTGTTACATACTAAAGTCAGCTGTCTTTGTGTTTATTTCCAGACAACTCGTGGACGGATTTCACTGCCTCTCCTGTGACCGACCTGTTATCATGCACACCTTCGGACAGTGAGTCAATACTGATAACATTTCACAGATTATGTACAGCGAGCAGCTCATTATTGTGTTATTGCTTCATGTCGGGGTTCTGCATCACCTTGAAGAGGTTCAAAATATATAATAATGTATCAAAATATTTATTTGAAAATGATTTTATTTATTTAAAAATAATTGTATTGCTTCCGCTAAGAAAACACCGGGTATGTATCCAGAGTTAAAGATATTTGCTATTTATTAGTGCTGTCAAAGTTAACGCGATAATAATGCTTTAACGCAAATTTGTTTTAACGCCACTAAATGCTTTAATGCATTAACGCAATTTGCGATTTTTAGGTTGTAGCAGGCTCAGTTTTAAAGTTAGAGTGAAGATACTGGCATCGTATGAAACTATAAAACCTAAGGTAAACTAGGAATCCATAGATACCAACCATGTCATACTGGCTTGTGGCAAAGTAGGCTAAATAACGCTCCAAACTTGCGCTAAATTTTGGTGAGGAAATACTGGCATGGCCATTTTCAAAGGGGTCCCTTGACCTCTGACCTCAAGATATGTGAATGAAAATGGGTTCTATGGGTACCCACGAGTCTGCCCTTTACAGAAGTGCCCACTTTATGATAATCACATGCAGTTTGGGGCAAGACATAGTCAAGTCAGCACACTGACAGCTGTTGTTACCTGTTGGGCTTGAGTTTGCCATGTTATAATTTGAGCATATTTTTTATGCTAAATGCAGTACCTGTGAGGGTTTCTGGACAATATTTGTCATTTTTTTGTGTTGTTAATTGATTTCCAATAATAAATATATACCGATATTTGCATATAGCAAGCTGATTTGTCCGCTCCCATGTTGATGAGTATTAAATACTAGACAAATCTCCCTTTACGATACATCTTGTACAGATAAAAAAAATTGCTATTAATTTGCAATTAAGCGCGATTAACTATAGAAAATCATGCGATTAATCACGATTGAATATTTTAATCGATTGACAGCCTTACTATTTATATTCCTGTGTCTTTTATTTTTGTATTATTCCTAAGATTACAAAATAAATTGACTTTATACCCTTAAATATCACTCATCTGCTCTCTAAACTAATCTGCTCTTGTATGTTTGTGGCAATAAAAGGCGTCTGGTGAACCAGCCGATTTCTGGATTTCCCTCACGCAAGTCCATCAAGCCGTGAGTTTACCTCCTCTCACTTTATCTGCTGTTTCCTCTGTTCACCAACAGGGGGCACAAGAGTCCTGAAGTAATTAACTCAAATAAATAGGACCATAAACATCAATTCTATGTCACATAGGTGAATCTTGAAACTCTGTACAAAGTTTCATCATTGCATCTGTTGGTTTCTCAGTACCTGAGGCAGAGTGTTAGATGTTGGAGTCTAAAGCTCTGTAGAGGAGGTGGAGTGATTTCACTATTACCTGCACTGATCAGTTATCTTAATCCTGTCTGGAGCTCTGGGATTTAACACTCCTGCATATACCAGTAAATATCTTACTGTAAAAGTGGCCTAATGACACTGAGAGAGACATTTAAGTAGTTAAATGTCTGTTAATAATTAAATTACAGCTTAATAAGTACCACTAAATAACACTGATATTAAAATAATTCTCAGTCCGTCAGTAGTGATGCTTTTCCTGTAGCATATCAGTGTGTGTTACTGTAATTTGCCCGTGGTTTAAATGCAGGATGACAAATTTTATGGGGAAATATTTTATTACCCACCTGCCTGTAATATTAACCTGTAATATTAATCCTGTCTGAAATAAGGTTTAAGACAAGATATGACACCTTAATAATAGCTGTGGGGAAAACTGTGTTGTTTCAACAGCAAATAAGACACAGGAAATGAATTAGGACATGTGAAAGTATTTTATTTCATTTTCTCTCTGTAAAGCACTTTGTACTTTGTTTTGATAAGTGCTCTATAAATAAAGTGTATTATTATTGAATTATTATAATAAGAGCATGAGAAACAGCATCTACAACAATAGAAGTACTGACTAGAAATAAATATTTGCATTTTAATTGCAGGAATGTAAACAGCAGTTATTTCCCCTCCTATTGATCTTGTCTTTAAAAAAGAGATGCTGAAGACTCACAGTTTCTATGTTCTCGTTTTGTGATGTTTCTGTTTGAGCGAGCAGCAAGCAGATCTATAAGATGTCGGACTACAGTCACCTGCCTGCGTCGCGGAACAGCGGGGGGAGTCACACGGTCACCTCGGCCATCCAGCGACGCAGCGGCCTGTACATGAATCCCCACACCGAGACTGACATGCCCAAAGTCATTCAGGTGTGACACATAAGTTTATCCACCTTTATATTGTGATGTAAAGTTCCAGTATACATCACAGCAGGAATCAGAGTGACGCTATTTATCTAAAGCTTTAACCCTCTGAGACCCACAATAGACCCGTTTTTGTCTTTTAGCCTTCTTTACAACAAACTAGTATGACATGGTTGGTACCAATGGATTCCGTAGGTTTTTTAGTTTTATATGATACTGGTATCTTCACTAGCTTTAAAACTGAGCTCGCTACAACCTAAAAATCGCAAGTTGCGTTAATACGTTAAAGAAATGAGTGGCGTTAAAATGAATTTCTGTTAACTTTGACAGCACTAATAAATAGCAAATATCTTTAAATCTGGATACCTACCCGATGTGTAAATCTAATAATATAAATTATGTTTTCGTAGCAGAAGCAATAAAATAATTTTGAAATCAATAAAATATTTTTGAAATCAATAAAATATTTTTTTAATAAATATTTTGATATATTATTATATATTTGATTTATTATTATTATCATATTAATATATGATTGATTTCTTTAGTAAGTAGCCATTTAATAAACAAGATAATGTACAGTGAGCGAGTCGCTATTGCAAAATGAACCCCTCCAGGGTGATGCAGGACCCCGACACGAAGCAATAACACAATAATGAGCTGCTTTCGGGGGTGTGCATGACAACAGGTCGGTCACAGGAGAGGCACAGTTTTTCCTCGCCAAAATTTAGCGTAAATTTGGAGCATTATTCAGACGAGCTAGTATGACATGGATAGTACCAACCATGTCATACTAGCTCACTACACTACAACCTCAGAAAAATTGATTGCGTTAACATGTTAAAGAAATTAGTGGCGTTGAAACGAATTTGCGTTGACACGTTATTATCACGTTAACTTTGCTATCTCGCCAGTGTGATAAATAGCACTAGAAGTAAGAGGAAAAATATGTATTTTTGATCTTGGGTTGAACTGCAACTTTAAATAAGATTGTGAATGCAGGACTTTTACTTGTAATGAGATATTTGTACACTGTTGCACTGTGCTACTTTTACTTAAGTAAAGTATAAGAGTACTTCTTGTTTTTTTACCAAACAAGCAAATTCATCCCAGAGGAATGTACAGTATGAAAAGAGACTCTATGAGATGTTACCGGCTGCTGTCTGCTAACCATTAACTGCTCTCTCTTTTTGTGTGTGTGTGTGTGTGTGTGTGTGTGTTGACTTGTTAGTCGGAGGTTGATATCCTCGGACAGGATGGGAATATTTACAAAGGTCGCCTGTACTCACCTGCCATCAGAAATACAGAAACTAAACTACCTACAATCTCTACCAAAGACGGTAAATTTATAACAATATTCATAACAATTAAGAAGGTGTTTCTATATTATTATTATTATTATTATTATGATATGTTATTATCATGTTATTATATGAGCTGTCCCCAGCTTTAGCTTTACTAAATGTGTTGGTGGCTCTTTCGGCCTTGAACCCTAAAAACTAAACACAAAAGCCTGGCTGGTTCATGTGAAACATGAAGAAGTGAAATGTCATTCAGTGTACTTTGGCTGTGAGCTGAAAATGTCAAGGTAAGACATAGCTGGTGGGGTTTGTGGCGGTTTTTGTTAACCCTGGTCACATGTTGCTGCTCTGTTCCTCTGATGGCTGCAGGCGTGTGCAAAACTAAAGACATGGTCAAGCGCCCCCTGTCCCACAAACCTGCTGTTTCTCCAGGGGTTCATCAACCCCACAGTGCCAAGAGTGCCCAGAGCAGCCGCTCAGGTGAGTCGTACGCACGCACGCACGCACGCACGCACGCACACACACACACACACACACACACACACAGGTAAAGGTGTGACAGTTCTCCCCATGCCTCTCTGGGTCTCCTCTCACAATCTAACGACGTCCATGTAGCGCTCAGCTCAGTGTGTTGTGATTCCTGTCTGAACAAGTCCTACTGATCGCTGCATTTTCAAAACGTCACACTGAGGGCCGAGTTAAACTTAGTCTGCCTCTTTTTATTTTCACTGAGCTTAAAGGGATACCGGTAGTTGCGGTGTTTCTCAGTGTGGTTGTATGAGCTACTTCTCCATAGTCAGTTTATTACCTACAGTAGATGGAGTTTAGAGAAACAGACAGGAGTACCAGCATGGAGGCTAAGCAATGTACATCGGAGAGTCGCTGGTCTACCGCTGCTTTGATCGGTTAGTTTGTTTGTGTTATTGTGTTTTATTGAATTTTATTGAATCCAAACTAACCCTTTAAAAGTCATACTTTTAGTTGTGACTGGAGTTGGAGTAGAGAGATGACGTGTAAGACCAGCTTCTTTCACCAGTAGCCAGTTTACAAGCTAATTTTAAACCAATAAAAAACTGAATCATCGTCAGACGATAGCCGGTGGGTTCCCAGGTTGCATTTCAGCCAATGTGTTCTGCCTCTTTTGCTCTCCACACGGACTAGGCTCGTTCTAGATGAACTGCGCCTTGCCTGGAAAGTAGACGAGATCAGGCGGCAATAAAATATAATAAAATTGTACAACTTAAAGTGGCAGTAGGCAGTATATTTTTGGCATCATTGGGCAAAAATTCCATAATAACCTTTCACCATATTGTAATTCAAGTGTTCTGAGAGATAACTAGACTTCTGCACCTCCTCATGGCTTGGTTTTCAGGCTTTAAAAAATCTAACCCGTGACGGGAGACTTTGACCAATCACAGGTCATTTCATTGAGAGAGCGTTCCTATTGGCTGTGCTCCGGTCATGTGACCGGAACTTGGCGTACCTTCAACAGATTTTACAATGGCGGCCGCGTCACAAACTTTCTCATTTTACAGCTAAACCGTGCACCACAAGATGATTCTGAAAACATTTGAGGCAAGAAATAGGCATTAACGTAACATAATATTGATTCATATTTGATCAGCGCTGCCTAGTTTGACCGTTTTGTCGGAGTTCGCAAGTGATTGACAGCTGGCTCTCATAGACGGCAACTGGACAGCAGACCTCAGGTCAGCTCTTACTGCTTGTTTTCCTCCGGTCTGTGAAATTTTGCAGATGCCGTTAGGAGCACTGGAGGACACAGAGGCACATGATTTTTTTCGGGTTACCTGTTTCATGTACTACTGTCATGATATAGCGACCGTTTTATAAAAATAACTTTTTTAAATCATATTTGCTCCAATCTCGCCTACTTCAGCTTTAAATACAATAAAGTAATTGATTACTATAATAACAATAAAATAGAATACAATTTTACAACTTAAATAATGTCTATAAACCATTGTTAATCAAAAGCCAGGTTGAACAGATAGGTTTTAAGTTTACAATTTAAAACATTTTATGTTCCCCCTCTCGTTCTGTATGTCCAGCCTCCAGCAACTCCGGGCGGGACTGGCCCGTGTCGGCTCTGGGCTGCACGTCTCGGAGCTCCATCACTCCGGCTTCACCTGCAGCAGAGAGCAACACAGAGTCTCATGCTGACGAGACGCTCAACCTGTAGGGGGTGACACTCAGCCCTGTACTGTTTTTCATATGTCAATAAATCCTGCAGAGAGAAGGTAACCTGCTTTAATCCTTTTTTTTTACATTTAAATGTTATTGATTTGCTGCCTATTGTTGTAATGATTTTTTGCACTACATGTCCCATAAATCACCTGTCAAACACTCCAGTTCAGTGCTGTGACACTTTTTATTTTTTAATTTTGAGTTTCTGTGATCAGCCACTATAAATATTGTTATTATTAATAATAATAATACAAATTATATTAACTTATGATATAACTTAACAGCAAACATTAAACCTTTCAGTTCCAGTATTGCAGTATTATATTCCAGTAAACTTTAATAAAGCCAATAATTACAACTTCTAAACCCTTTATAAAGGATAGAGTCGGATATTATTCGACATTTTTGCTAAACAAATCTCAGACTCAAACCATGGATGTATAAAGAGAACTGGATACAGCGTTGTAGACATGCACCCGTTCATTTCTATGAGAGTTGCTCAGTGGCACATGAAGCCAAAATGGCTCGACCGCCGTCATTCCACATCCATAGGGCCCATAGAGCAGGTGCAGCAGCGTTTTCTTTAACACCGCCTCCCAGCCCTCGCTCCAGCCTCGGTCTGGGTCTCATTCACATGAACGGAGGAAGGAAAAGAACTCTGGATTCAGCTATTAGTGCATTTTACAACTTTTAGGACCTAATGATTTAAATAAGGGCTATTCAAGTGTTCATACTGGGAAGTTGATTTACCACTAAAAAACTGATCAGTTACAGACTTCTCTTTCCTGATGTAAGTCTATGGGAAAAGTCTTTTGGGGCTCAATGACATCACTTCATGGACACGGAAGTTGTAATACCGCCTTTTGGCCACTTTGAAAATTTGCTTCAAAGTCAAACCAACATGTTAGTCCGTCTCTAAATAGAAAGGTGAATTCCCACCCCTTCCGGTGGACCCCATGGGACCTTATTTCAGAAAAAATATGAACGGTAATCAACAGCGATTGAGAAATATTTTTTTGATCCCTTTTGAATTGTGCCATGAATCACATATATGATGTTTGTCATCTTAAAAGATCATTTTTCAAGTCAAGAAAGTTGCAGTGTGTTCGTAGGTTTGTCGTAGTATCATTTAGTTTTGTGTGAAGCCGCTCAGTGAACTACATCGCTCGTCTCGCACAATATACGTCACCAACACTAGCTAGCTAGCTAACTTAGCTTTGTTCCACGCACAAATGAAACGTTATCTTACCTGATGTTTTTTATCCACGAATCTTGGTCTTTTTATCAGCCGGGAAGAGAAAAAACGATCAGACCCGTTGCTGGTGTGAGTACATCCCAGTACGAAACACACATGCATCGTCGCTTCAGAGAGAGAGACGTCACTTACGACACTTTTGGGTGTGTAGTCTTTCTAATTTTTACAGTTTTGTACTTCAACAGTTTTAGAACAAATTAAAAAGACTTTCTTGACTTGCAAAATCATCTTTTAAATTGACAAACATCATATGTGTGACTCATGGCGCAATTCAAATGGGATCAACACAAATATTTCTCGCTCGTTGTTGACTACTGTTCATATTTTTTCTGACATAAGGTCCCATGGTGGTCCACCGGAAGAGGCGTGACTTTGCTTCTCTATACAGTGTGACTTCCTGTCTGTGTCTCTCAGCTTTCATCAGTAATATCTTAAAACAGCTGGTCACTGAAGGTTTTATCAAACAAACAGGTGGAAATAGTGACTTTGTTGGGGACTATTTTCAGTGGCGTATTAATCCACATGTGGTGCTCTAGTGAGTATTAGTGGCATCAGGACGGTGTATGTGGGATTGAGTCAGAATAAACTAGTGTGTGTGTTCATGGTGATGAAGGAACATGTCACCCAGTGACACAGTGAGTTTTAATGGAGCTCTATGGCTCAGAGGACGAAGAGATATCAGGCTGTAATACACACACTATACTAGAATATCTAGAATGTCACCAGACTTGTACTGTGTCATTGTACTAGTGTAGTTCTTTTCTATTTATCATTAACATGTCATCAACACCGTGTAGAGCCACATGCTGCAGAGGAGACTCACTTGGCTTTTCCCCTCAACACCAAAAAACACACACACACACACATATATACTGTGTATATATATATATATATACTGTGTATTCAGGCAGCCAGAGTAATAAAACTCTCCCATGTGTTGTTCCCTTCAACTGTCAGCGTTGTGTGGCAGGTGGCAGGAGGTCAAGAACCCGGGTGTTGCATCATGAGGGGGAAACACACATCACTAGTACATCCTGTTCACAGAAACATCAGGCTGAGAGCAGGAAGGAGACGTTGACAAGTAAAGATGAAAGTTTGTCACAGAGGAGGGAGGGGTGAACTTTACTTTGAAGTGCTCTGCATTATTTCCTGTCATTGAAGAATTTGGTTTTACTTTTTAAGTTTGTGGTTAACGTGTTAGCAGAGTATTTTATTTTGAACACGGAAAGTACTTTTACTCAAGCACTCTGCTTACGTACAATTTTGGGGTACTTTACTTGAGTATTTCCTTTTTATGCCACTTTATACTTTTATCAACGAGTATAGAAGCAAAGAGACAAAACTTCTGTTTTTTTGACGACAGCCGCCATAAAACGCTTATTATTTTTATAATATTTTCATTGTTCAACACAGGCCATTTCGGTAGAATATGACAATAGAATAGAAATAATTTAGTTTTACTTTTGTACGGCACTTTGAAGGCGGCCATTTTACTGGCGTCCGGTTTTGGTTCAGTCCAAAATGGTGGAAGCGTAGCTCTGCTGCTGGGCGCTGATGTTGCAATGGAACGAACAATTGACTTTCACTTCTTGGCAATATAAGTTCTTTGCTTTTACTACATAACATCTATTTGACAGCTTTAGTTACTTTTAGGATTAAGATTTCATATAAAAAACATAATAAATTGTATAAAATAAATAAAAATACATTAAACTAGGGGTTTCCAACCTTTTTGTAAAGTAGGCAACTATAACAAAAATGCTGCACGTGAGAGGTGGAGCGAGAGAGCGAGTGAGAACGAGCGCGGTGGGTGAGTGAAGGCAAGCAGGCAGAGGAGCAGGGTACACGCAAGCGCGCATGGGACACTGACCCGCAATGATTTATACGTGTAAGAAGTTACATGATTCACTTTTTTGGACAAAATGTGGTTTGTTCTTACAACCTTTTTAGCAGCAGCTCTTGAATCCTCTTTTTGAGTCATTGAACATAACTCCACACTTCCTCTTTAAAGCAGTCGTGTCACGTTAGGACACTTGGGGTCGATCACACATCGACTGATGAGAAACAGCAGCTCAGCTGCGACCACATCCTTCCTCCGATCTTCAGTCTCACTTATATGCAAAGACGAGTTAATGTTTTTTTTGGGAACCCCAAGTTTTTTAGCTCTCACAGTAAAAACACAGTCAGCAGTGAGAGATGAAGCCACAGAAAGCAGATCATATCTTGTTTTATTAAACATATAAATACAAATTTCAACAGAGGAAATTAACATAAAGTACTTGAGATAAATCTCTATAAAAGAGTCATGGATTAGAACAGAGTGATCCATGTGGTAAGAGCAAAATAAAAGTTTAACAGGAGGTAAAAGAAAATCTTCAGGGTGGCTGGGACACATCAGCTGTATTTTACTGGTTACATGGAGCTAAACCAGTAATCTACCCTGCAGAAAGACTCCCCCGTCGGCCCAAAAACCTCCAAAACCTGCAGCTCGTTCATTAAACACAACAGCAGGCGACGCGTTCCGTCACCAAAACTTATCAATCAGGAGTTCAGCACATTTCACACATTAAACATTCACCTCAACTCGTCTGATTTAAAGGAAAAATCCACCCTCAAGTCACTGAACACACCTCAACCTGCCTGATTTAAAGCACCAAGGCCTGTTTACTACAAATTAGGTTCACTTTTAAACACAAACATGTTGCTGTGTTTTAGGCATGTTTATGTATTATTTCCTCCATTGACTTCCATTCATTTCAGTGAGGCATACAAATCTACTTAGAGACTCTCTGGAGTCATGTAATCCATCACAGTGAGCATAAAGTCTGCATTAATTTATATTTTAGTATTAGAAACAAAATGTATTTAAACTACCAAAAGTGAAAGTACTCATCATGCAGAAAAATTATTTTATATTATTGGATTATTTTCTGTTCATGTTTCAGCTAATTCTAACTTTATATATTGTCAGTTTTAATTAAATTATAATGAATCATATTTTATAAGCAGATAACAGTTTGTGCATGAAAGATCTAAACCTAAAGATTGTACTTAAGTACAGTACTTGAGTAAATGTACTTAGTTACTTTCTACCACTGGAGGTAATTAGATTAATTTTCAAAACACTGAAAATATCATCTGCTATTTTGAGAATTGATAATTGATGATGTGAAGTCATTTTAAAAGTAGAAGATCATAAAAGTTGTAAAACATTTGAAGGTTTTAGCTTTAAAATGTGAGAATTTGCTGCTTTTACTCGTCTTAAATGATGGTAAACAATGTTTTTAAGTTTTTGGATTGTTGCTCAAACAAAACAATACATTTCATGACATTTTTCATTGTTTTCTGATGTTTTACAGAACACACTATTAGTTGATGAATCGAGAAATGGGCAGGTTAATTGATAATGAAAATAATCTAGACTTTTCAATTCAATCAGCACTGTGTGATACTGTAACGTTAATGTTCACCGTGATGGATTATTTAACTAAAGGAAGCTTCTATGGAGGATGGAACCTGCCAAAATAAAAAATAAATGAATAAAAAGTATTAAATGTAGCAAAAATTATATGAAAAATAAATGTAGCCATAAATGAATTGATAAAATGTGAAAATGTATTTTAATTTGCTTTTTATTTATTTATCGTTGTATTAATTCCCTTATTTATTTACTCTTCTGTTTAATTTCCCCCTTTTATTTATTTATTTTTATTAATTCTTAAATGTATTTATTTATTTTTGCATTATTTTAAATTTACTTTTGAATGTATGTATTTATTAATTTATTAATGCATTTCTTTCTTTCTTTATTTCTGCACGATTTTCCCTTCGCATTTCACACCTTATATATTTTTGTATTCTTTTCTTTATATATTTCTGCCTCATTATGCAAATAAGAAAAGAAAAAAAAGAAATAAATGCATAAATACATACATTTTAGAAATTAATAATAATAATACATAAATAAAGAAATGAAAGGGGAAATTAAACAGGCGTAAATAAATAAGGGAATGAATACAAAAAAATAAAATAAATAAAGAAGCAAACTCAAACAGAAATGCCACATTTTATCAATTAATGGCTTCACTTATTTTTTATATTTTTGCTACATTAAATGGCATATTTATTAATTTATTGAGTAATTTATTTATTTATTATTATTATTATTTTTAAATTTTATTT
>CAKAKR010062980.1:23533-38367 GCA_916700685.1 Adelosebastes latens
TTCATTTACATTTTTCAGGTTCCGTCCTCCATAAGCTTCAAAAGTCTGCAGAAACCTTGACCGCCTGCAACTGACCAACAATAATCTGAAAATGTAAAATGGTCTTGGTTGCATTCAGAATGGTCAACAAAAGATGTACACATTATTGAAGAAGCAAAAGCTCCTTTTAAAGAAGGTGAATTACCCAGAGAAAGGGCAGTAAACATGTCTGTATGAAGACTGTGTCAAACTATTACACAAGAATGTGAAAGATTCACAGAACAAAACAACTCCAGAGGTGTAAAACATCTGTTTCTCTGAGTGTTTCAGGAGGGAGTTTTCCTTTACGTTCATTCATTTATCACATATCAGATTTTTAAATAGAATCCTAATAGGTTTGTTGGATTTGGACAGTATTAATTTAGTGATGTAATGAAGTGAAAATAACAGCTTTGAGCTGCTGTGAAAACAAATAAAAGAGAAACAGAGGAAATAGTTGATTGTCTGTGTGAAGCTGTGAACAACAAAATCTTTCTCTCTGCATCCCGTCGCTTCCTGATGTCGACAATAACTGCTTCCTCTTTGTCGGGATGTGAAGGTGACTTTCTGTTCTTCACTAAACTTTAATCTACTGGTGATTTTTGTGTGTGTGAAGAGGACAGCGAACATAAAGAGTCTTGTTGAGGTTTTTCATTCAGGACTCTTTGACCCATCTGTCTGTCGAGCTCTGCTATGAATTCTTCAGCAGCAGTTTGTTTAAACCCTCTGATCCTGTCTGTGTCTGCAGCAGAGAATACATTCAGAGCACATGTGGGGCCTCTCCCGTCCACACAGACAGAGGTAGGAGTGGTTGAGCGTCTGAAAGGTTGTGTGGAAAATCACTGAGTTGGCCTCTAAACCCCCCCCCCCGCAGACAGAAACATGGCAGAGGTACCGGCAGCTCACTGCAAAAATATTCTTAAATCAGATTAAAATGTGCGTTTTTGTGAGTTCATCATCAGCGTGACTGAAATCTTTTGGCTTTATTTACAAAACTGCCTCATCATCAATAAACAGGAAATCAATCTGACCCGACTCTTAATGAGGAGAATTAAAACTAACTGAAGTCTGACAGTCGGCCTGAAATGATTCATAACAAAAACAGCTCTTCAGATAATCTAATTATTGCCGTTCTACCAAACCTATCCATCATATATTTCTACAGATCATCTTCATTCACCATGTGTGTTTTTGTTTTTTCACACATTGATCCAACATGACAGTTTGTGCCTCTCGTGTTTTATCATCATTATATCAACACATCCTGCTGTTCTGAAGGGATTCACAGAATCCTCAAACACTTTTCTGTCCATCTGGATGAAATAATATTCTGTCTGCTGCAACACACAAAAAGATTTTTTCCCAAACTCGTGACGGTATTTTAATCCAGGTAGTCAGAAATATGTCTGTGCTCTTTTTTTACGACATAAGAAACATGTACGTTTTGTATAAAAATATAAAATAATGTCGATATATTCAAATAGAGAGCCGACGTGAAACCAGAAGTCCATCAATTAGTTGTTTGGTCTACAAAATGACAGAAAATGGTGAAAAATGTGGATCAGTGTTTACTAAAACCAAGTCCTCAAATGTCTCAAAGATAATAAGTTTACTGTCATAAAGGTGTAAATAAACCAGAAAATATTCACATTTCAGAAGCTGTAATCAGAGAATTAAGACTTTTTTTCTCTTAAAAAATGACTCAAACTGATTAATTGATTATCAAAAGAGTTGGCAATTAATTTAATAGCTGACAACTAATCGATTAATCATTGTAGCTCTAAACATGACATTACTCAGCAGTACAGAGTGTGATTCGCTTCTGTTGTTTAGATAATGACAAAATTACCTGATATTGTCGTTTTTTCAATATTTCTGTTTTTAGCTGCCTTTGACGGACACCATTTCCCATAAGCCCACAGACCGCACTGGTACATTTTCATGGGAGCTGTAGTTTTTTTGCTGCTCACAACAGTAGTTGTTGTTTTACTTTGTTTGTAATATAAACTTTGCAGCAGGAGCTGAATACGGAAAGTGAACTCACCAAATTATTTCAGATGAATTAGAAATTACATTATAGTTAGAGGAGCTAGACAGGTATGGGGGACAGAACCTGCCAAAATCAAAATTAGATAAATAAATGACTCGATAAATAAATAATTATCCCATTAAAAGTAGCAAAATAATATTAAAAATCAACGTAGTCATTAATTAATTGATATGTATTAATTCCCTTATTTTTTTACTCTTGTTTAATTTCGACTTTTATTTTTTTATGTATTTATTTTTATGAATTTTTAAATGTATTGATTTATTTTTGCATTTATTTTTATTGATGTATTTATTTATGCATTTATTTTCTTTTAATTTATGCATTTATTTTTTTATATTTATTTTTAAATGTATGTATTTATTTATGTGTTTAAGCATTTATTTATTTATGTATGATTTGCCCTTAGCATTTAACCCCTTATTTATTTTCCCCAAACTTATTTATCTCTGTATTCTTTTCTTTACACATTTATTCATACATTTGTTTTTACATTTCTCAATGAATTTCTGCTTCATTATGCAAATGAGGGGGCGTTGCTTTCATGTTGTGCCATGCTTCAGTCTTAGCAATCAACCTCAGAAAGACCAGAGCCGGAGGGAAGTCGCTGAAATAAAAGCCTCTTGTCTACGAGAATAAATAAATAAATAAAAGTGGAAATTAAACAATAGTAAATAAATAAGGGAATTAATACAGAGGTAAATAAATAAAAAAGCATATTAAAACAGAAATATCAATTTATGTTAAATTTTTTCAATGAATTAATGGCTACATTTATTTTTAATATTATTTTTGCTACATTTAATGACATATTTAATCATGGAGTCATTTATTTAATTATTCATTTATTTTTTATTTTGGCAGGTTCTGTCCTCCATAGACAGGAAGTGATGCCATGATTCGCTATCAAACTGATGATAAAACTTTTTCGGTTTTCACGTGGACAAATTCAGCACAGACGCTGCCATCTTTGTCTGGATCAGGAAGCAGCGGCAATGGACGAGATAAACTAATTAAACATCTTAATGTGCAGCAGAAATAATATTTTGTCACCCAGGTTGGTCTCTGAGCTGGTAAATGTGTTTCTTATTTCTGTGTTAAAGGTGATACATGAGATGCACTAACTGTTGTGTCTCTCTGATGCGTCGGCGTGCATCCAGCCAGAGTTCAGTTTCACTGTGTGAAGCAGTTTTATGGCTGTAAATGAAAGTCAGTTCATCTATGATCCACATGCTCTGTACGTCTGAGGCTGCTTCATCCACAACGCTTCCTTTGTTTATCTGCTGGTTATCGCCAACTTCCTGCCACATTATTTCTGAACCCGCTGAAAGAAGAAGAGTTTGTAAAGAAAAACAGATCACATGGCTCCTATCCTCAGAGAGTGCTCTGCTGGGTCCTGGGACCCTCCGGTTCTTCCTCGGCATGGATGACTTGTGATGAAGACAAGAGGAAACGTCTTCAGTTTAGAAAAACAAGAGAGGAAAACAGTATCTTTGTCTTTTTCCATTTCCTCTCATTCCACACATGAACCCCCCACCCCCCCCCCAACAGCCACCCAGACTCATTTGGCTACACTTGAACCAGCCTCCCCCTCGCAACCCGCCGCTCAGTCTCATCTCGGGCCATGGAGCGCCGACACGACGGGGGGCTGCTGGGAGCCGCTGGGCTGAGAGACGCTGGGGGGCCACATGGGAGTCTGTTGCATGTGGTGGTAGTGGTGGTGGTGCATGTGGTGGCCTGTGGGCGACGACGGGGGCAGCCAGGGCGGCTGGTGGCTGGGCGGCGAGGAGGCCCAGAAGGAGCCAAAACCTGATGTGGAGGGGGGGGGGGAGCAGGCCATGGATGCCTGGGAGGGACCGCTGCCGGCGCCGGAGCCGCACTCAGACGCCCGCAGCTTAGAGAACATGGTGATGGCGTCCGGGAAGTTGGGCGGCGTGGCGGGAGTGTTTCTGGGAGTACACATCTGTGGGACAAACGCAAGAGGACGGAAGTTAACAGGAAGTCGTTTCTTCAATGTTCATAGAAAGGTGATAATGTAAACATCATTTATGTTTTAATTAGTGCTGTCAAAGTTAAAAACGCGCTAACGCGAATTAGTTTTAACGCCGCTAATTTCTTTAACGCATTAATGCAACTTGCGATTTTCAGGTTGTTTTAATATATTTGTAAGCTGTCAATCGATTGAAATATTTAATCGCAAGTAATCGCACATTTTTTATCTGTTCAAAATGTCCCTTAAAGGGAGAGTTGTCAAGTATTTAATACTCTTATCAACATGGGAGGGCCAATATGCTGCTTTATGCAAATGTACATATATTTATTATTGGAAATCAATTAACAACACAAAACAATGACAAATATTGTCCAGAAACCCTCACAGGTACTGCATTTAGCATAAAAAATATGCTCAAATCATAACATGGTAAACTCAAGCCCAACAGGCAACAAAAGCTGTCAGTGTGTCAGTGTACTGACTTGACTATGACTTGCCCCAAACTGCATGTGATTATCATAAAGTGGGCATGTCTGTAAAGGGGAGACTCGTGGGTAACCATAGAACCCATTTTCATTCACATATCTTGAGGTCAGAGGTCAAGGGACCCCTTTTGAAAGTGGCCATGACAGTTTTTCCTCGCCAAAATTTAGCACAAGTTTGTAGCGTTATTTAGCCTCCTTCACGACAAGCTAGTATGACATGGTTGGTACCAATGTATTCCGTAGGTTTTCTAGTTTAATATGATGTTGACGTTATTATTGCGTCAACTTTGACAGCATGTAGGCCGATTACAGCCTTTGAAATATGTTTTTAACTGTAAAATCTCACTGTGGATGTGTGAGCTGTGTGCGACACGCTGCTAAATGCCAAACATCCTCCGTGGGAACATCAATTAAAGTGTAATTCTCTCACACACACACACACACACACACACACACACACACACACACACACACACACACACACACACACACACACACACACACACACACACACACACAGATCATATAGCATCCAGAAATAGAGGAAGGGTCCTCTCAGCTGTGCAGCAGGAGGGAGGAGGAAATATTCAGAGCAAACACGCACGCACGCGTCAGAGTGTTAAGGGGTTTGAAACTGATGATATTTTTACACAACATTTTAGTCCATATTTTTTCCAAAACATGTTCAGTTTCCTTCAAAATGTTATTCTGTCAGGATGCAGTTTGAAAGACAACAGAAGACTAAAACTCGTACTAATAATGAAGTCATGTGTGAATATGATCATATTATCATATCATAACGTCTTATTAGATTTAGTCAGCCAACCAATTCTTTCATCAATCAGACTGTTTCACCTACGACCCCATCTGAGTCTGATGTTATAATTAATAAACTCACATCCTGTCTGATATATTAACGCATGAATGTGTGACTCATTGAGGATAAAAAGTAAACAGAAACGTTCTTGCTCGGCTCCTCAGGGAGTGTCTGTGTTCAGGCTGCATGACTATGTACGTTCACGATCACACTGGTGACCTTTAACGTCATTACAGCCTGAACTCACAATGAGCTGCTCTGTTGCTCCATTTATGAAGCTGGTTACTGTTTGTTTTTGATATTTTATTCTTCGTATTATCTGTTATATATCAGTTATGTCTTCACGTCTGTTTTATTTAGTTTTTATTGTGAATCAATGTGTTTTTTGATGTCATGAAATAAAGCAGCTCCACTCTAGGGCTGGGACGATACACCTATCTCCTGATTCGATACTATCACGGTACTTGAGTGCCGATTCGATATGTATATATTTTCTTTTTAATTTATAAGGGACATGTAGTGTTTTATACATCTAGTGAATATAATCCAATCAATCTCATTGTATTTTGTATATATATTTCACTTTTATTAACACCTTATTTTGAAAACAGGATGTAGTCACACGTGTATACTTCCTCTAACTTCGCCAAGCCCGTCGCTAGCTCTCCCGTCAGCTCCGTTCTCTTTATACATCCATGGTCAGCTCCATCGGGGTCGTTTGACTGTATTTACCATAAATGTCAGTATATGGGTGCTCTACAGTTGTAGCGTCGGCCGATTTGACCACAAAGACGAGAGTGACGGCTGGCTTGACCGCACGTTACCGCGAATACAATAACGTTTCATGTCCATGACAGAGTTAACATGCAGCTTTAGCCATGATGTCTAGCTCTGCTTTTCCTGCAATGTGTGAAACCCAAAGTGTTTCCATACTTTATTGTATGTGTAGTGTTTACCACTTTGGATTTAATAAGTGAGGGTGCAGGTCGTATCCACGTGGACCCTCTGCTGGTTTCTGCTTTGTCGTTTCAGTTTGCTGCAGTTTGTTTTGGTTTGTCGGATACAGAACGGATATGACGTTACTCAGACTACAACAATAAAAGCGGTAACTTCCTTCTACCTCCACATAGACTCAAATCAAGCAAATATATCGATTCTGGCATTAAAAAAATCTATTTCAAAATCATAAAAAAAAAAAACATCACGATACATACTGTAGCTGAATCGATTTTTTCCCCCACCCCCTACTGATCTCATTGGCTCAGAGTCATCTTTATGAAACAGTTAATCACTAATAATAATAATAATAATAATAAAGTCCTGTTTCTCTGTCTTTACAGCTGTACTTTTCTTCTGCATCCTAAAGAGTTCATATTTCATTAAAGGCTCATTATTGCTGCAACACTGACTTCTTTCTCCTCCATGCTCGTGGCCCTCGGGGCATTGTGGAGCCATGTTGGGACAGCTTGAGTGTGGGAGGAGGAGGAGGAGGAATAGGAGGAGGTCTTGCAGCTGATGCTCCCCCTGAGTGTCCTCACTCTTCCTCTCACACATCTGCAGCTGTACAGCCCTGCACTCGTCCACATACACCGGCGCCTCGGGCGAGATGATGTCACCGCACTGCACCCAAAATAATAACAAACCCGGCCGCCGCCTCTCACACACACTTCCTCCTTTCTCACCCTTTCAAGCAACAACACGCTCCGCCCAGAGCAACCGACCGGCACGTACACCGACACGAGAGGAGGAGGAGGAGGAGGAGGAGGAAGAAAACAGACTGAAAACAAAACAGGGCTGCAGATGTGGGCATGCTCTTCCTGCATGATCGGGACCAGACCAACCCGAGAGAGAAGACTCAGACATGCACACAGTTAAGAAACAGGGTTGCATAAGCAGCAGACAGGACACGGTGACGCAAGTCTGCTCAGCCACACAGTCATTATTTCATTCATTCACACTTCAGAGTTTTGTCCAGTGAATCTTCTTCAGTAATGTCACTGTTACAGGGCTGCAGTTAAAGATTAAACAGCTAATATGGCTGCACACACCCTCCTTATAGCCATTCTGTGACGTGTTTCTGTCTAAATGAAGAGAGACCAGAGTTTCCTGTTGCAATGAAAATGTTCTTTATGTGATTGTTTTCAGGTCCAATATGGTGAGACTTGCTCTGTCTGTTAAAGCCCGGCTGCAGGTCAGTGGGTTCATACATCTCACCGTCCAGAATGAGCGATTCAGCCTCCGTTTAGCCACACATGCCTTAATGTTTTTTATTTAGCGGAACTAAATGGACTTACCATCTGGTGGTGGTGGTGACTGGGGATGTTGGCCTCCTGGAAGAAGGAGCTTAAGGCCGTCTGCAGAGGGACAGAGAGAGAGGAGATGAATTTATTTAAATTAAAAACCAACGACATGTAGACGTATAGAAGTCAAACATTTGCCTTCTTCGCCCCTCCGACCACAGAGAGGAAGAACCGACCCATCCCCCCCTCTTCACCATCAGCCCGCGGGTCAGTTAACACAACTGGTCACGTGACCTCAGGGTTAAAACTATTATCTCCACGCTGGGATCTGAAACAGGGTTTGTAGACCACAGAGATCCTTTTTCAGATTAGCTACAAGCTAACTGACTGATACACAGTGTGAAGCTTAACAGGAAGACTGACGCTGAATTAAGGTGGGACTTCTTCTGAAGTTTCTGTCTGAAAACGTACAAACAAACACTCATTTTGTTATAATAATAAAACTGAAATAAATGTCTCTCTCAGGTCCAACAAAGCAGAGCTGAAACGATTAATCTAGGGATCCAACTAATGATTTATTTTCTATTAATCGATTGGTTCCCCAAGTTGACATATTCAAATAGTTGTTTCACCCGTCCAACTGTCCAAAACCCAAAGATATTTAATTTAATATCATAGAAGACAGCAAATATTCACATTTGAGAAGCTGAAAAAATGAATGTTTGCCTAAATATGTACTTGAATGATAAATTTAATACCCAATCACGAATTTTGGGCAGTATCAGACGCATTTCCGATACTGGTATCGGAACAACTCTAGACATTTGAAGACGTCTCCTTGGACTCTGATGGAAGATGGACATTTTTCACCAAATGATTGATCAGTTAACTGATGAATTTTAAAATACTGATTAGTTGGAGCCCTACAACAACAACCAGAGTCCTGCTGGAGGTGGAGAACAGAGACACTATAATAAAATGTTAACAGCAGCTGTCATGGCCGCCACCCTGCACAAACAAGGAAATGAGTTGGCTTCTTGTATTGTTCCTCTTTGTTGTGAACAAGGCCAGCATGAACAAACACACCTCATGACCTCGGAGAAACAGAAACAAGCCGCTGACGATTCCCCTGAATGTGATTCATGCAGTGGATGATGGGAAACACGGAGGGTGATGTAATCAAGGGGGTAGTTTAGAATCTAGTTTAGAGGGCGATCTAAACTCAAATATGTTGAGTTTATTTTACTTTAAGAGTGCTGATAGATGCTTGTACTGGAGTTGAAGTAGCTGTTGTTAAAACTTTTTGTTAAACAAGCCTGTGAATGAAACGTGATGGTGACACATGAGAGGCTGCACCATGTTTCTATGAGACAGTGTGAGCTTGTTTTACTGCTCAGCGTAGCCTCCATTTCCCTTCACTGGAGGGAGGCTTCTTTCTTTCTCACCAACACTTCACCCTCCCCCCCCCCCTTATACGGCGGTCTGGTTGTTTGACAACAGCAGCGGCGGTGCAGGAATGTCTGCCGTACAACGTGACACACATCTCAAAGTGTGAAAGTGCTCTGCTGCTTTTGTGTGTTGGGCCACTGAGTCCACGCTGCTCTTTGTCTCGTCTCGGTTCATTTCTCAGGACCTGGTCCGGTCACTAATGTCTCAGTGTCCATTCACATTTCCGGCTGCTGTAAACACAAACGCTCACATGAAGAACACAGTTTACCACCAAGGTTTCTATAACAGCTCCTTTACTGGACTGTGGTTTATGTAATGTAAATTTAAATTCTTCTTTTAATTCAGTATGTTGTTGTTTAAGTGTTGAATGTTGGGCGCCCCGATAGCTCAGTTAGTAGAGCAGGCGCCCCTTATAACAAGGCTGAGTCCTGACCGCGGCAGCCCGGGTTCAAATCCGACCTGCGGCCATTTCCGCATGTCCCCCTCTCTAAAACTGTCCACTGTCCTATCAATAAAGGCTTGAAAATGCCAAAAATAATCTTTAAGTGTTGAATGTTGTCACAGATTAAAGGGTAGAAAATATACTGCAAAAGTCTCTTTTTGTAAAAAGTTGTAAAAATGGACGTTCTGCTCACTGCAATGACGAAACATTAAGTAAATGCGAGATTGGGAGCATTTCTATTGGCTCCACACGTCTCTCAACATTGCGACAGCTGAGCCGGCAGCTCGTAGCTAACGGCAAAGAAGAGGTTGCTGAGAGGTGAAAGTAAACTTTTTGTTCCATTGCGTCGTTGGCGCCCAGCAGCAGAGCTACGTTTCTGACATTTTGGACTGAAAGCGGCTACTGGACACCAGTTAAACGTTCGCCTGCAAAGTGCCGTACAAAAGTAAAACTAAATTATTTCTATTCTATTGTAATATATTTAATGTCTCTACCGAAATGGCCTGTGTTGAACAATGAAAATATTATAAATATGCATACTATCCTAAATATTTACTCACTTACTTATTTATTTATTAAACTATTCTGCCCGGCTGCTTCCCAGCGGAGCATAAAGTGAGCAATGGACATAAATGGAAGTTAGAAAAATCCATCATACAGATTTTGAAAGCAATCTCAAACTTTTTCATGTCAAGGAGCTCCAAAATCGATGTCCAATAGACCTCAGACCATGGATGTATAAGAGGTTGTGTCCTGTGCTTTTGCCCTGCGTGTTAGCAAATAGTCTACCACTACATTAAATCCTGTTTATGTCATGCTACTAGCGCTACTAGCTACTGGCCGATAGCCGGTTGTTTGGGAACAGAGACGTTAATACATCCACCACGGTACAGGCTTACAGCATACAGCCCATGGGTTTATTATAAGATAATAAAAGTGATGAATTACAGTCAATATGTCCATTATTACAGCCGCATACAGCTAGCAGGAAGCTGGCAGAACCAGATATGTCATATGAGCGTGCAGGGCGGTGCAGTCCCGTGGGTCTGATGACCGTTCATTATGCTGAGGAAAATAACTCTGGATTCAGCTATTAGTTAATTTTACAACTTTTAGGACATAATGATTCTCTGCCAGACTGTCAAAGTTGTCGACTGCCCCTTTACCTGGACCTGGACCTGGACCTACCTGTATCTGAACCCACCTGCCTGTAAGCTTTTATCCAACTCCACATTTGTAATAAATCACTGAACTCGGTCAGTTCAGTCTCTGTTCCCTGTATTCATCACAACATGTTGACAAATAATATTCTCCATCTTTTTTAAGTTTTCAGCTAAATGGCAGAACCTCTCAGGGAGGACGTGCCACCACAAACATGAAAACAGTTTGTGTAAATACAGAGAAGATGCATTTCTAGCGTTACTTTGAAAATAACTAAATCAAATAAAAGTCTATTGTGGGCATTTAAAAGGGACATAATGCTGCAATCACTGTCACAATATCAGACGTTTGTGTCAGCAACAGCTTAATGGCTTGTATCACAGCATTTAGTTACAATACAGTTTGTTTTATTCTCTTTATACAACACAAAATTCATCCTGTCATCGCTTTTTAAGGACCTGTGATCACAAAATATTATGTACAATTATTAATACATCATCCTCTAATCTTTCCTATAGTTAAATCCTTCCTGGTGATGTCCACTCAAACAACGTCAAAGGTAATGAACTGTTTTTTTTCATCTCTATCTCTGATATGATATGCTGCATTAATGTGGTTGTAGAGCGACGGGCATCGGGGCGCTGAGGACAGAAGACGCCTTCGGCTCCCAGCCAGAACCAGAACACAGAGAATAATCAGGCCACTGCTGTCACACTGACACAAACAATAGTCTGTTTACTACGTTCTCACACTGACACACAATACCACCTGGTATCCTCCAGTCTCTCATCAGAGCATCGGTATCGGACAATTTTCGCCTTGTTAACTGCAATCGGCTTATCGGCAAATAATATGATATTCACCGATGGAAGTGGCCGATGTTTATGTGTTGCATTCATTCTGTGCCGGCTAAATGTTGTGTTGTTAGCTGCTGATTTAATAACATTTAATTTATGTTTCACAAAATGATTATGTTGTGCTAGGTAATAAATTCCTCTCATTGAGTGGGTACTTGTATACAGGCGTGAAGGGCTTTTGAAGCAGTTATTTTTCATGTGAAAGAAGGTTATATTAAAGCTTGTTTCATAAATTTGTACGATTTTTAATTTGTGCTCATTCAAGCTATGAATGAAAGGCTGAATGACTTTAAGAGTGAAGACAGCTCAGTTATTTTTTTTATAATGAAGACGTCTTTGTTTCCCTGGCACCAAAGGGTGACTCTGACAACATACATGTTGAAAATCAAACATTTTTACTGTATTAATTTAGATATTTCCAAAGTAAAAGTCCCTACAAGTGTATGATTCATCTTTTCCCCATTGTCTAGTGTTAAAAACGTTAGCAAAAATTGCAATAAATTGTAAAATCAAATCACAATACTTAAAAATCGCAATACCTATCGAATCGGCACCCAAGTATCGTGATAGTATCGAATCAGGAGATAGGTGTATTGTCCCAGCCCTAGTGTTTTGCTGTCCAGGTAACATAAAGTTTAGTGACTCACTGCAGTGACAGAACAATAGTCTCTAAATACTCAGGAAGAACAGCTGACACGCCTGTTTCAGTTCATTAACAGTCAAATGTTAAGCAAGAAAAAATACTTAAAAGATGAATCAATTATCAAAATAGCTGCAGATTAACTTTCTGTTGACTTATTATTAAGTATCGACTTGTTTCAGCTCTACTTTACAACTGAAACCAACTCACTGCAGTAAATCTGACACCACTGAGCTCATGAGCAAGATAAGTCAATCACAACAAACACCTGAGAGGAACTGGGCCTCCTCCTCTTCCTCCTCCCACCGCTCTGGTGAACCACATGGCCCGGCTGCAGCCTGACACTGAGCCCCAACAGATGGAGGAGTGGTCTAAGCAGAACCATCTGGAGGCTCAGAACATCCTTCAGGTGTCTGTCAGCTGTTCAACAGGCCTCAAATATATCCACACCAGCAGCCAGAGGGCTTCTAGTGATGTTTTCATAGGAACCCCAGTCAGCCAGTGTTGAGAATAATAACTGCAGGGCTGCAACTAATGTTTACTTTCATTATTTTATGGATTAATCACTTGGTCTATAAAATGCCTGGTGTGAAAATGGTGAAATATGTCACATCAGTTTCTCCTTTTGTCTGACCAACAGTCCAAAACCCAAATCTAGTCAGTTTACACTCAGACTCCTCACACTGGAGAAGCTGGAAGCAGAGAATAGATTAATTATTCCAGCTTTTAGTAAGTGTTAAAAGCACAGGAATGCTTGTGTATATGAGAACAGCTGGAAGGATAAAGCATTTAATCAGTCTATATATAACTGAACAAGACTGTCAGAACACTTAGCTCCAAGTACAGTGAGTCTGCTGAATCTGCCCTTGTAAAGTTACCAAAAAGTAAAATGGCTTACAAACATATTGTTGTTGTTGTTTTCCTCTGACTAGTTAAATAACATTAAATATTAGTTGTGATTAAGGGATTGCTTTTAACCTGTTAAGTAGGGAGGGTTCAGTTTATCATCCTTTGAGATTTGATCTGAACAAACAAGCCAAACCTGTAGTTTATAATCAGTGATACTGGATGAGAACATGTTATCAGACGGCCGTACAGTCTGTTGAGATGATTATCACTGATTTGGGCTCTCCATGTTAACATAAAGTGGTTTGTTTTCAATGACAGCCATTAAACCATAAAACAGTAGAATCATTCCTACAGTATGTTCCCAGGGTCCTTATTGTAAGAGCTTGGTGAGGGATTTCTTCACAGTTCAGAACGAAGAGAGATGGGCGTTTCCAGTGCAGTTTGATGGTTAAAAATCCATTCAACCACTGTGGTTTCATCATATTGACCCAGGGAAACATACATTGAACATGTGACCTAGGGAAGCACATTCCTGCCAGTAAAAGTAAGAAGAAAAAAGACTACTGATGATGAAAAAAGGAAATGTCATCATGACAAACTTTCACGAAATGACTAGGTATCGCAAAATAATGACAAACTTTCTCAAAATAATAACATAATATGTCATCATTTTGAAATACTAAGTAGTTATTTCGAGATAATGTCATTATTGTGAGATGCTAAGTCATTATACTGTCATTACTTTGAGATACCAAGTCATTATTTTGAGATACTAAGTTATTATTTTTGAGATAGTAAGTCATTATACTGTCATTTTGAGATAGTAAGTTATTATATTGTCATTATTTTTGAGATACTAAGTCATTATTTTATACTGTCATTATTTTGAGATACTAAGTTATTATTTTGAGATACTAAGTTATTATTTCATACTATGTCATTATGGAAGTTAAGTCATTATTAGAAATGGGCTTTCATACATTAATATGTCATTAAGAGGATATTGAGCTGGGGAACATGCAGAACCCCTGGGAACACGCAGAACCCCTGGGAACACGCAGAACCCTTGGAACACACAGAACCCTGGGAACATATAGAACACACAGAACCCTGGGAACATATAGAACATAGACAACCCTGGGAACATACAGACCATGGGAACACACAGAACCCTGGGGAACATACAGAACCCTGGGAAAAAATACAGGAACATACAGAACCCTGGGAACATGTAGAGAACCCTGGGACCATACATACAGAACCCTGGGAACATACATACAGAACCCTGGGAACATTCACTCCCAAAACAGTAACCTAGCTTGAACTACAGAACCCTGGGAACTTGTAGAACCCTGGGAGCATAGAGAACCCTGGGAACATACAGAACCCTGGGAACATACAGAGCCCTGAGAACATACGCACCCAAAACAGTAACCTAGCTTGAACTACAGAACCCTGGGAACATACATACAGAACCATATATAGAACCCTGGGAACATACACTCCCAAAACAGTAACCTAGCTTGAACTACAGAACCCTGGGAACATGTAGAACCCTGGGAACATGTAGAACCCTAGGAACATGTAGAACCCTGGGAACATAGAGAACCCTGAGAACATACGCTCCCAAAACAGTAACCTAGCTTGAACTACAGCACCCTGGGAACATGTAGAACCCTGGGAACATGTAGAACCCTGGGAACATACAGAGCCCTGAGAACATACGCTCCCAAAACAGTAACCTAGCTTGAACTACAGAACCCTGGGAACATATAGATCCCTGGGAGCATACAGAACATATAGAACCAAAAACAGTCACCTAGCTTGAGCTAC
>CAKAKR010062980.1:43583-76205 GCA_916700685.1 Adelosebastes latens
ATACCACACTTTAAAAACACCCTGTTACAGTAAAAGTACTAATACCACACTGTAAAAAATACTCTGATACAGTTAAAGGATTAATACTACACTGTAAATATACCTTGTTACAGTAAAAGTACTAATACCACACTGTAAAAACACCCTGTTACAGTAAAAGTACTAATACCACACTGTAAAAAATACTCTGATACAGTTAAAGGATTAATACTACACTGTAAATATACCCTGTTACAGTAAAAGTACTAATACCACACTGTAAAAATACTCCTTTTACAGTAATCTGCTGATTATTTTCTCCATTAATCGACTGATTGATGGTTATGGTGTAGTCATGATACCAAATAATGTCTTATATGCACAAATAAAATAGTTATTTTATCTATAATAATATTGTAATGTTATAGTTAATATTTGTATAAGCCTAACATTTCCTTTCTAAACTTGATTAAAACCCTGACCCTGCATATTAGAAGCATTCATCCACTGACACTCAGCTTCGGTTCGTTCATCATTAAATGGTGTCTGACGCCCTCATCTGTCCAACAGCTAGCACTACTTCTAAACACAAAACCGGTCAAAGCAGAACACATTTACTACATTAAGATTTCAAAGAGTTATAGTAATCTAAATGAAGGATTTTTTATGCATAATGCTTGTGTTCCTTCTGCAGTGTCAGCTACTCTTTATAAATTAACTAAATCATCACAGAAAGAGAGCCAAAAATCATCAAGCCTATTTTTTGTGTAACTTCTCTTTTCTAACACAGTCATCTCTTTCAGCCACAAGGACATTTCCACTATTCTTCTTTTTTCCATAAACAGACTGTACATAATATTAAATTAATGTAGGAAATTATGAATCAACAAACTTTTACTCTGAGGTCACCGAGCTCTCGAGATAAAAGTTCATACCTAGTTTGAGGTTCAATAGAAACATTTTGACGGTTAATTCAATTTATCTTTGGACAAAGCAAGAGCCCCCGTGCAATTTACATTTCATGCATGTGTCTGGATATAATGAGTCATATTTCTGTATAGTTTTAATCTACATTTTGTTATCTGACCGTGTGTGTTTGTATGTGTTTATCCTCCGCTGTGTCTGTCTGTCTGAGTCAAGTCCACCATCAGACTTCAGCCACATTTTCCTCTATAATCCCTCTGAGTCGACTCCCTGACCCTCTCTGTGAGGTTACTGTGGTTGGCTGCTCCCTCTCTCACCTTTGACCTCTGACCTCTGCTGGAGTTTAATGTGATTTGATGCTGGGGCTGAGGGGGAACGAGGGCGTCTGAAGACTGTCTCGACCCTACAGGGTTTGAACAATGAGACGTGACTACAGACGGATGTTGTGATCAAAAACAATGATGTCAGGAGTGAAACAAAGACCAGGACCTGTTTCCTGTTCCCTCCAGCTGACTGGTTTTACTGGTTGGATTGTGTTGCTTTGTTTTCTATCAGCCAGTAGTATGGTATAGTATGGAATACCAAATATAGGACAGTATAGTGTGGTATGGTATTGTATAGGTCATTATAATATAGGGCAGTATAGTATGGTATAGTATACTGTAGCATGGCACGGTATAGTATAGGTCAGTATAGTGTATATTATAGTATTGTATAGTATTGTACTACTATATATTGAGAACCTCCAGTCTTCTAATCTGGACCTTACTTGACTTTCTTTCTTGTTTCAATCTTTGCCTTCTTTAGTGGTGGAAAGTAAGTAAATACATTTACTCAAGTACTGTACTTAAGTACAATTTGTAAGTACTTATACTTGAGTATTTCCATTTGAAGTTACTTTTTTACTTCTACTCCGCTACATTTATTCGACAGCTTTAGATACTTTACAGATAAAAATTTTACACACAAAACACATGATCATCTTATAAACTCATCAGAAAGTAGTTACAAGCAGCTACAACAGTAACATGCGGCTCTATCATTGATGTATCAGTAATATAGTAGAATATAATAGAAAATAATATAACATTCACAGGCTATTTTACTGCATTAAGACTATTTTTACTTTTCATACTTTAAGTACGTTTTGTTGACAACACTTTTTACTGAAGTAGGATTCTGACTTCTTGTAATGGAATATTTTTTATGTTGCTGTATCAAAGTAACAAATCTGAATACTTCTTCCACAACTGAAAATATGTAAACTAAATATAATAGAGACTTCATGAAGCTGATTTACATTACAAATTAAACACTGTTATATTATTATTTAATATGATTTATTGTCAGCAAATGATGGATCTTGGTTTCTCATCTAAACCAACACCCTCCTTTTATGAAATATACTGTATATTTAAGACTTCTTTACATGAGTGTTGTCACATCACTTTACCTTGATTAATGTTGTTTTATACACTATTTTGTCTGCACACTATCTGTCACCTGTTTGCAGGTGTAAGATGTTTGGAAAACAAGAACTGTAGAACTGGAAAATGTCAGTGAATGTGTACAGATTTATTTATTTATTTACTTTCAAAGGGACTGAAATTATGTCAAATGGAAAAAAAATTTCACTTTCTGTCTTTATTTTAGCAAATGTTTGAATAGACAGGACATCCATGCACCTTTATTTTGAAGTAGACCTCCAGAACTTATAGTGGATGAAACACACCTGTGTTTTTAATACATTTAAATCAGTTTCATCTCTTTCAAATGAGTGAGCAGCGGTGGAGATGAGACACTGTGACCTGTTAGAAGCAGCACGTGGTGCTCTCAACACGTCCAGCTTTGAAGAGACGTCAGGACGCCAGAGATGAGGAAGCCTTTTTATTGCTTTACAGTTGTCTTTGTGAAGGGCCTCAGGAAACCACTCAGCCACACTAATACAACGTTCAAGGGGCCAAACCTTTTTGTTTCGCCTTTCTCTCCCTTTCTGTCGTATGAACAAAAGTACATTCCTGCACACACACACACACACACACACCCACGCACACACACACCAGGTCCAACCTCTGGGTCCAACTTTTAGTTTGTTACTGATTGAATATATTCAGAGATGAAGCCAGAAATGTTCTTCTTATACTGTCGTCATGTGTGCAGAATGAGACCAGAGGTGGAAAAAGTATTCACATGAGTCAAAGTACTCATACCACAATGTATTATTACTCCATTACAAGTAAAAGTCATGCCTTTGATTATATTTTTTATATATATATAACATTACATAACACACACACACACACACACACGCGCACACGCACACGCACACGCACACACACACACACACACACACACACACACACAGCAGTATCCTCAGCGTCATTCAGTAAAAGTACACCAGTATTCTCAGCCTCATGTGGTAAAAGTACAGTAGTATTCTCAGCCTCATGTGGTAAAAGTACAGTAGTATTCTCAGCTCCATGTAGTAAGAGTACAGCAATATTCTCAGCCTCATGTGGTAAAAGTACAGTAGTATTCTCAGCCTCATGTGGTAAAAGTACAGCAATATTCTCAGCGTCATGTGGTAAAAGTACAGTAGTATTCTCAGCTCCGTGCAGTAACAATACAGCAGTATTCTCAGCCTCATGTAGTCAAAGTACAGCAGTATTCTCAGCCTCATGTGGTAAAAGTACATGTGACTGATATCTGATTCTATAGTGAAGCATCAGTGTTAGAGCAGCATGTTGGAGCAGGTGGAGCTACTTTAACTGCTTTATATACAGTTATAGTTTAGTCCAATGGGTCCCAACCTAGGGGTCGGGCCCTTTCTCTCTTTATTTTAGCAAATGTTTGAGTTTGAATAGATAGGACGTCCATGCACCTTTATTTTGAAGTGGGCCTCCAGAACTTTCAGTGGATGAAACACACCTGTGTTTTTAATACATTTAAATCAGTTTCATCTCTTTCAGATGAGTGTATGTGAGCAGCGGTTTATTTTTATATAGCGTCAAATCATAGCAGAAGTTATCTCAAGACACTTTTCATATAGAGCAGGTCTAGACCGTACCATGATGTAGTGGAGTAGAAGTATAAAGTAGCATAAAATGGAAATACTCAAGTAAAGTACCTCAAAATTGTATTTGAGTTTGTTACTTTTATATTAGAAGTGCTTCTGTAGCTTCATATTTAGCACACTTATACAGTCAGTCTCTCTTTTTATGTTCTGAAATTAATGAAATACCTGGAGTTTAATTACCTTATAATTAGAGTAATCCTCAAGTAAAAAGGGCCCCTGTTGGGGCCCCTGTTGGGTCCCCGAAAAAGTAGGCTACAATATTTATCTCAGAGATTCAACTCAGTCAATTTCTATATAGCGTCAAATCATAGCGGAAGTTATCTCAAGACACTTTTCATATAGAGCAGGTCTAGACCGTACCATGATGTAGTGGAGTAGAAGTATAAAGTAACATAAAATGGAAATACTCAAGTAAAGTACCTCAAAATTGTATTTGAGTTTGTTACTTTTGCTTCTGTAGCTTCATTAGCACACTTACAGTCAGTCTCTCTTTTATGTTCTGAAATTAATTAAATACCTTGAGTTTAATTACCTTATAATTAGAGTAATCCTCAAGTAAAAAGGGCCCCTGTTGGGTCCGCGGACCTCAGCTTGAGAACCTGCACGGCAGCAGCCTCAGTTGACTTGAGAGTGATTAAAAATGAAGCGCTATAGAAACCAGCAGGCCAATGGAGGCTGCTGAAGCTGTTTACAAGGAGGGGGTGTACCGTTTCTATGGTTGCTGGACAAACCTCCTGCTCCAGGTATTAAACTGCCTCCCAGACGGATCCTGCAGCCCGCTGAGTCCCGGTACAAAGACCTCCACAGAGGAGCAGAAGAAGAAGCACCGGACACAGGAATTCCTCTCTTTAGTTGACAACAGGTGCACTAAACGCAGGCTGAGAGGCTCAATACGTGCTGCTCATCTGGGATTTAAAAAGGTCTCCACTCAATAACATAACCGCACACAGAAGGTGAGTTTTATTCTAACTTTATTCTAACAAGATTCATATTCCACCTGTAAAAACTTCATGTGTAAATTAGTATCAGTTAAATCTTCCATTTAGATGAATAATAAAAAAGTTATTAGCATATTATTTTATACAAATAGTGACTGTAAATAACTGCTTAATTCTAAGTTTATTTACTGCTGCACTTTTTGAAAGAGAAAAAAAGAGAATTAAAAGGGAATTAGTACACTCAAAAAAAAAAAAAATCAATATTATGGTGATAGATATTGTATATTTGTTACGAATTCTGGCGTCTTCTTGTTGATTTTTGGTACTGGTTGTAATTTTTTGGACAGTGATATGTTTTTGTTATGGTTTAGTTTAATAATAAACTTAATTGAGTGAACCATGTCCTAAATATATTTTTTAGTGTAAAACCTCCTAAATGTGCGAATTTCCTCAAAGGTGACGCTCAAACTCCGTCTAAATTATAATAATACTATTTGATAGTTTGTTTTAAGTTGTCTTCATCCCTTTAATAAGTGTGTTTGGGTTAAAAGGTGTCGTTGGTAATGACGTGCGCTCTTCTCCTCTCTGCGAGAAGCGTCAAGTGCGCAACTGAGTTCTTCAGGAAAGTTCTGAGACAGAAAAAGGGGGATGGGAGGGGAGGTTATATTCTCAGATTATTTTGATTCATGTTCTCACCACCAACACGTCCAGGTGACAGACTGGATTTAAATCTCCACATCTGAAAGTCTTTCACTTTTACGCACACAGTGGCTCTGTTTCCAAATAGACCATCATGGAATAATCCACCTCTGGAATGCAACTTCCTATAGAGAAACGATCATCTAACTCTGTATCCACTTTTAAAATACTTTTGAAAACACATTTTTTTAGGATAGCATTCCTATAAGTAGAAGACTTGGTATAAATATATGTATGTATACATCCGTTTCTGGACGCATGTGTACATTAATACACATTTATGTATATATATACTGTATATTTGTTTTATCAACTTGTCCTACCATTTTACCACTTCTATTATTATTGATATGTTCTGTGATGTTCTGTTTTAGCAGTTACCATATTTGTTTTACTTTATTTATCTGCTTTAATTGTCTTGTGAAGCACTTTGTAACATCTGTTTTGAGAAGTGCTATATAAATAAATGTATTATTATTATTATTATTATTATTATTATTATTATTATTATATATAAAACCCTGGGAACATACAGAACCCTGGGGAACATACAGAACCCTGGGAACATATAGAACACTGGGAACATATAGAACCCTGGGAACATACAGAACCCTGGGAACATATAGAACCCTGGGAACATACAGAACCCTGGGAACATATAGAACATACAGAACCCTGGGAACATAGAACCCCGGGAACATATAGAACCCTGGGAACATACAGAACCCTGGGAACGTAGAACATATAGAACCCTGGGAACATACAGAACCCTGGGAACATACAGAACCCTGGGAACATAGAACATATAGAACCCTGGGAACATATAGAACCCTGGGAACATAGAACATATAGAACCCTGGGAACATACAGAACCCTGGGAACATAGAACATATAGAACCCTGGGAACATACAGAACCCCGGGAACATATAGAACATACAGAAACCTGGGAACATACAGAACCCATTATTTATCTGCTTTTATTGTCTTGTGAAGCACTTTGTAACATCTGTTTTGAGAAGTGCTATATAAATAAATGTATTATTATTATTATTATTATTATTATTATTATTATCATTGTCCTGCCCGTTCGCACTTGGCTGAAGTCCGGCTGTATATTTCTGGTCCTGTCAGGCGGTGGCAGGAGGAGGAGGAGGAGGCGAAGGAGCTGGGTGACAGAGAGGAGAGCCATGCTGTCTCTGAGCTGTGCCGACCCGTGGCCTGAAGGCTCCGTGGGGCTGGAGGAGGAGGTGGTGACCGCGGCGGCCCAGGCGGAGGAGCGGGACAGCGTCCACAACAACAACAGCAGCAGCAGCTGTTCCTCCATCAACCTGGACGACAGCCTGACCAGCCTGCAGTGGCTGCAGGAGTTCTCCATCCTCGGTGCCAATAACGTGCAGCAGCAGGCCCACCACCAGCCGCACCTGTTCGGCCACCACCAGCAGCAGCAGGGCTCCGACGCCCCGGCCTCGCCTCTGGCCGGGGACCCCGCCTCCATCGGCATGCCCCTGACCCCTGGGAAGCCCACGGCGGCGGCCTACAGCAGGATGCAGGCCCTCCCTGGCATCGTGGCTCACGGTCACTGCCCGGATGAGGTGGACTACAAGACCAACGTGCACATCAAGCCGCCCTACTCGTACGCCACGCTCATCTGCATGGCCATGCAGGCCAGCAAGAAGACCAAGATCACTCTGTCCTGCATCTACAAGTGGATCACAGACAACTTCTGCTACTACCGACATGCTGACCCCACCTGGCAGGTAAAGGACCACACACACACACACACACACACACACACACACACACAAACACACACTTTCATTGTTTGGAAATGAGTTTCTCTCAGAGGTTAGATCACAGCTGGGAACATGACTTATTTCTATTTAAAGACCAGTAGAGACCAGTAGAGTCCTGGGCCTGCTGCCACTCTGATGAAGCATTAGTGACTTAGCTGGTGGTGATTAATAACTCCTGAGGCCCAGCAACGCCTCTCCCTCAGCTGCACAAAACCTTAATGAATTAAACATTTAAATCTTATTTTTATCACATTGCTTTTGCTCAGTGTTTTTTATTCTGCTGGAGCAGAAACGAGTGATGGAGGAGGAAGAGGAGGAGGAGCAGCAGGTTCTCCCTCCAAAGGGCAGGAATTTTCAGGAAAAAGTTTAATTTAGCTGGATAAATGATTGATGGAGCTGTTAGCTGTACTCCCGTGTTTCAGCGTCTGGCTGTTATTGTAGACGGTACATGGGGCAGATAATATTTAACAAAGGTCACCAGGTCACCGCTCTATTTAGACTTCAGTGAAGGGGGGGTGCATTAATGTGATGTTTGGTGCTCTGCCATCTGTACTTCCTGCCTCACTACTAAGGAGGACGGAACCTGCAGAAAATCAAATGAATAAATAAATAAATGACTCGATTAATAAATAAATAAATAAATGTCATTAAATGTAACAAAAATAATATAATGTGACATAAATTGATAATTCTATTTTAATTTGCTTCTTTATTTATATACACTTCTGTTTGATTTTCCCTTTTAATTATTCATGTTTATTTTATGTTTTTATTACATTTTAAATGTATTTATTTATTTTTGCACTTATTATTTATTTATCTATTTATTTATTAATTTTTGCATTTATTTTTGTTAATTTTATATTTATTTTTAAATATATGTATTTATCATTTATTTCTTTTTTTGTTTAGTTATTCGCATAACGAGGCAGAAATGTATAAAGAAAAAAACAGAAATAAATAAGTCTGGGGAAGTAAATAAGGGGTGAAATGCAAGAAATAAATGCATGAATACATAAATAAATACATACATTAGAAAAGTAAATATAAAATAAATATAAAATAAATACAAAATAAAATAAAAAAATATATATATTTTTTAAAATCTAATAAAAATAAATACATAAATAAAGGGAAAATTAAACAGAAGAGTAATTAAATAAGGGAATTAATACAAAGATAAATAAAGAAGCAAATTAAAACAGAAATATCAATTTGTCACATTTTATCAATTAATTAATGGCTACATTTATTTTTAATATTATTTTAGCTACATTATTTATTTATTCTTTTATTTTTGTCCTCCTTACTTTAGAGCTGCTGGTAGGAGGCTTTTATTACCTTTGAACAGAACCAGGCTAGCAGTTTCCCCCTGTTTCCAGTCTTTATGCTAAGCTAAGCTAACCGGCTGCTGGCTGTAGCTTCATATCGACTGTACAGACTTATGAGTGGTGTCAATCTGAACATCTAAGAAAGCCATTAAGCATATTTTCCAAAATATTGATTCCTTTCAGGTGTCGTCTAAATGAAGTTGTGGTTTGATGAAGCCAGAATTTGAACTATCATCTTTATTTTCAGAACTCCATCCGACACAACCTGTCGCTCAACAAGTGCTTCATCAAGGTGCCGCGGCAGAAGGACGAGCCAGGGAAGGGTGGTTTCTGGAAGATCGACCCGCAGTACGCTGAGCGTCTTCTGAGCGGCGCCTATAAGAAGAGGCGGATGCCACCGGTCCAGATCAACCCGGCCCTGCAGAACAGGCTCAGGGTCAACCTCCAGCCCCAGTCCAGAGGCCCCTGCAGCCCCACAGGAGGTCAAAGCGGCCTGTGCATCAACCCAGAGTCCCAGCGGCTCCTCCGGGAGTTCGAAGAGGCAACCGGCGCCGACCAGAACTGGGACCCTCATCTGGCTGAAGGGACCATGCTGGGGTCCTGGCCAGTGGTGAGGGGCAGAGGTGAGCACAAGAGGAAACTGGGCTCCAGAAATGGCGGCGCCAAAGCCCCCCGGCGCTCCAGCTCCCCACTGCTCTCCGTGGACGAACAGAAGGAGATCGGACCTCTGAAGGGGGACTTTGACTGGGACGCCCTGCTGGACTCGGCCCTCAGCGGGGAGCTTAGTTTGGAGGGAGGAGATGCTCTGAGCCCCATCATGAAAGAGGAGGATCTGATAGTGCGGGGGACCCACATCTCGCCTGTCGAAGCCCCCGCAGGGACAGCGGACATCCACGTGTTGGCGGAGACCCAAAGGAATAATGACGTGTCAGACTTTGATGAGGAGACCTTCCTCGCCACCGCCTTCCTGGAGAGCCCCTGGCCAGAGGAGGAGGAACAAGGCCGCAGTGATTTCCTCTGTAGCTCCTCCGTCAACCTGGACCAGCTGTTTGACCTCGGAGACTCATTAGGCGGAGACCCGAGCTCCCGGATTGACACCCTCCTTTGAGGAATAGTTTGTCCTCTTTCACACTGAAGACTCACTAGAGAAAAACACTCTTTTTACACTCAAGCAACCTTTATTGTCTTTTTCAAAATGTTTAAAGTATTTTTAGAAGTACATTTTGATGCTGATTCATGCAGGAAGCACATTCCCAACGCCCACTGAACAAAGATGCCACAATGTACAGCAGCAGTTCTCGTCATCACGGGGAAAACAAACTATAAAGCTATGAAATGACTTGAGACAAACACATACTAGTTTTCAGAATTATGGCCTAGTCACAGTCAAATTACTCCGTCTTCATGAAGTATGTGATTATAGAAGCTTAGTGACGTAGTGACGTTCAGTTAGCAACATGGATGTATTAAGAGAGCTGGATGCAGCGCTGCCATGTTTGTCCCAGTGGCCAACTGTGGTACTACAACTAACAACCCCTGCAACCCAAAAAGCATCTTTAGACCACCATTATAAAAGAGACAGGACAGCTTGTATGGAGGACGGAACCTGCCAAAATGAAAAATAAATAAATAAATTAAAAGATGACTCGATAACCGAATAAATATGCCATTAAATGTAGCAAAAATTATATTAAAAATAAAGGTAGCCATTAATTAATTGATAAAATGTGACATAAATTTATATTTCTGTTTTAATTTGCTTATTTATTTATTTATATTTTTATTAATTCCCTTTTTATCTACTCTTCCATTTAATTTTCCCTTTTATTTATATATTATTTCTTATTAGTTTTAAAGTTTATTTATTTATTTTGCTTTTTTTTGCTTTTATTTATTTATTTTTGCATTTATTTTTTAAATGTATGTATTTCTTTATTTCTATTCTTATTTGTATAATGAGGTTGAAATGTATAAAGAAAAGAAATCATAAATAAATAAGTTTGGGGAAATAAATAAGGGGTGAAATGCAGAGGGAAGATCGTGCAGAAACAAATTAAGAAATAAATGCATAAATACATAAATAAATAAATACACTTAAAAGTAAATATAAAATCAATGCAAAAATAAAAATAAATGCTAAAATAAATAAATAAATAAATACATAAATGAAATGGAAAATTAAACAGAAGAGTACATAAATAAGGGAATTAATACAAAGATAAATAAATAAAAAAGCAAATTAAAACAGAAATATCAGTTTGTGTCACATTTTATGGCTATATTTATTTTTAATATAATTTTTGGTAAATTGAATGACATCTATCTATTCATATATGAACATATACAATGATGCAAATCTGTGTGTTAAAGTTCAAATTAAACTTGGCGCAAAAGATTTGCATTGATACACTTCGCCAACGCGAGCGATTCCATTTGAATGAACTGATTTGGTCACAATTTTTTTTAAATGCAGGTGTGAATGGGCCACTAAGGTGAACCTTCATGGTCTCTGTTTACATCCTAAAAAGTGTGTTCATGTTGTTATTGTACACTACGTCAGGCCTGAATAGAAGACTAAAGTTTTTAAAAGAGGAGAAATAGGAGAGTGGTGTCAACCAGCACAGTCTCACAGCAGTTTGTGAAATAGTTACAAAATTTAATCTATTTGATACGTGTATATAGACACAAATTTGCCTTTTTTTGTGACGCTCAGCACGACATTCAACAATGTATTTTTCGTGCGTTTTCCTACGAATGTCCAGCAACACGTGACGCACACGTCAATGTCCACTTCAGTCTTTTCAAAATAAAACTACTTAGTTAGGTTTAGGAAAAGATCGATTTGGTTAGGCTTAGGCAACAAACGACTTAGTTAGGTTTGAGAAAAGATGTGGGTTTGGGTTAAAATAACACTGGAAGTGCCATAACTTAAGTACGGAAGTAACGTGACAAATAAATCAACTTGTGGTTTCACACGGGACATGAACAGCCGTCTCCTGGGTGGAAGTCCTGTGTTTTTTGATCCACCCCGACCTCCTCCCTACGCAGCGTTCCTCACTCTTTATACTTCCTGGTTCACAATTACGTGGATTACATACGAATTGATTTCGTGCTGACCATCACAAAAAAAAAGGGAAATTTGTGTCTATGTACACGAATCAAAACATTAAATTTCATGACTATTTCATAAACTGCTGTGCGACTGGGCTGTGTCAGCAGGTGTTTGTTTTTAATATGTAAATACTGTGACAGCAGCACTATGATGATGAATAATTTGCCAAATGATGTTTGGTGTAGGAGTGATTTACTGTATTAGGTTATTTTTTTGCGTGGGGTTTTTGGTACTAACTATTCTCTGTATGCATTTTTCAAAAATAATTAGGACCAGTTTGTGTAGATTAATAATTATTATGCAGGATAAGTTACGTTTTTCAAGAGGAAGGTGATGTTTTATTTCATATCAGACTGAAATATTCCTTGTAGAAGTATTATATTATATATATTAGTACTTTCTTTGATCCTTAGCAGAGCAGTAGATGTAAAGCAGTCGAGGACACATCTGAGCGTAAAAGTTAAAACAGCTCGAGGCAAAATTGTCCAACAAAGAACTATTAAGACCTTAAAAAGCTGAGTTTAGAAAAGGCCACGGTGGCTTGTAAATGAATACCTGACCTTCAATGTGCCAAGAACAACACTTGGGACTCGACAGGGTGACAGTGTTTTTTTATTACAAAGAGGAAATGACTTTTTTGTGTGGTTGGATAACTAAACCAAATCACTCCATATGAATACAGTAGTCTTAACTTTAAAGATACACTTATTGCTCCTGTTTTCCTCTAAAATGTGTGAAAGTGCAATCAATGTACAGCGATACTTGTTCTATTTTACATGCAGTTGTAGGCGTCTCTTCATGTAGTTTACTAGAGACATCAGTTTCACAAGTTTGTGTATTATGAGGTGTGAATTCGCTCCGACGGGGGAATGAAATGTTTGTGTCTTCTCCATCAAATAACACTTTTAAAGCGTCTTACCTCATGATTGGTTCTGTAAAGTCAGAGACACTGTATGCATTCTTTTACTTTCCTGTTTTTATTTTGTTTTCCACTTTCCTTTGACAATAAAAAAATAAGTTTTACTGCATCTTGCTTGTCTAAATGATACGTTTGACTTATTTTTTGCCGTGCTAGTGGGTCTGCCTATGGTCCAGACTGAAATATCTCAACAACTATCAGATTTAAATGTTGTGCAGACATTCATGGTCTCTGGTATGGAGGATGAAACCTTCCAAAATAAAAAATAAATAAATAAATGACTAGATAAATAAATAAACATGTCATTAAATGTAGCAAAAATAATATTAAAAATAAGTGTAGTCATTAATGAATTGATAAAATGTGACATAAATTGATATTTATGTTTTAATTTGCTTCTTTATTTATTTATCTTTGTATTGATTCCATTATTTATTTACTCTTCTATTTAATTTTCCCTTTTATTTATTTATGGGTTTTTTTTAATTAATTTTTAAATTCATGTATGTATTTTGGCATTTATTTATTTTTGCTTTTATTTTGTATTTATTTATTTATTTTGCATGTATATTAATTTATTTCAAAATGTATGTATTTCTTTCTTTTTTTCATTTCTTATTTGCATAATGAGGCAGAAATGTATCAAGAACAGAATACAGAAAAAATAAGTTTGGGGAAATAAGGGGTGAAATGCAAAGGGAAAATGATGCAGAAATAAATGAATGAATAAATAAATAAATAAATACATACATTTAAAATTAAGTATAAAATAAATGAAAAATAAATACATTTAAAAATGAATATTAAATGAAAATTAAACAAAAGAGTAAATAAATAAAGGAAGTTATACAAAGATAAATAAATAAAGAAGCAAGTTAAAACAGAAACATCAATTTATGTCACATTTTATGAAAATGGCTACATTTATTTTCAGTATTATTCTTTCTACATTTAATGATATTTATTTATTGAGTCATTTATTTATTTATTTTTTTATTTCGATCTTAGGTTTTCTATCCCCCAAAAGGGGGTGTGGCCTTGACTTTTTGCGAAGTACCCGTATGTGCCGGTCTGATGTACTGTATAACTGCTAAACATGTTAGCATTGTTACTGTGAGCATGTTGCATGCTGATGTTAGCATCACCGAGCTGCTAGCATGGCTGTAGACTCTTGGCACCCCCTTTTGCTTTAATGTGCCTGTACGTGGGATTTACGTTGGTCTTTTCCTGCTCATCTCTTCGGGGCTCTTGCTGTGATCAGGCAGTGGATGATGGGTAATAGTAGCAGGGGGTGACTGGGTTTCTCTTTCAGGTCTTTGTCTGTGCTCAGTCAGACTCTTGTTCTCCATGCCGCTGGGATCTGTGGTCCTTCATTGGGTCGGTGTGGGGTCTAACGGGGACAAGTGTCCCACGGCCCCATATATCACGGCCTGTCTGCCCCGCCGCTGTAGACCACACCGTCTCTCTCTGACCCTGCGGCAGATTAGTGAGGTGGCTCGCGTTCAGAGAGTCACATGAATAGCTTCAGTAATCAAATGCAAATAGAATTTAAGAAGCCTGCATCCCCTCCCCTCCTCCACCTCCCGGGGTCGTGAACAGACGGGCTCTCAGTCTGTCTGTGGTCACTGATGAGGTAATGATGGCTGTAACGCTACACCTCTGTATGATGGACACCCAACACTCTGCTGGAAGAGCAGGATCATGCATCTTCATGCCCAAGCCTCAGCGCTGTTTTCCTGGAAAGGAGAGCTGACGTTTCCCCTTCCCCCCCCCCAAGCCTGAGCTCCCTGCAGGCCCCCCTGGACCGCTATTACCTGCTGGACGTAGCTCTCCAGCTGGATTGCAGGGCTCATGATTATAATGTGGCAGGCATGTTAGATGAGAGGCCCGTGGTAACCTGATGCAGGTATTATTCCCTGGCCCTGCTGACGGCTGCAGGTAAGAGGAGCCTCCTGGTGAAATGCTAACCCTTACTGCTCGTTCCAATCCAGAAACGCTGCAAACTGAAAGTGCTAAACGCCAACACCCCATGTGGCCGGGACGACGTTGCAGCCATTAACAGTCAGCTGAAGTGAGGGAGGATGATACTAATAGTAGTGCCCATATTTTTCCTTTTGAATATTTTCACATATTCAGCTCTAAGCAGAATCTTCTTCTCTTCTATTTAAAGCTGCAGTAGGCAGTATATGTTTGGCATCATTGGGCAAAAATTCCATAATAACCTTTCAGCATATTGTAATTCAAGTGTTCTGAGAGAAAACTAGACTTCTGCACCTCCTCATGGCTCTGTTTTCAGGCTTTAGAAAATCTAGCCTGTGACGGGAGACTTTGACCAATCACAGGTCATTTCATTGAGAGAGCGTTCCTTTTGGCTGTGCTCTGGTCATGTGACCGGAACTTGGCGTTCCTTCACCAGATTTAACAATGGCGGCGGCTTCACAAACTTTCTCATTTTACAGCTAAACCGTATACTACAAGATGATTCTGAAAACATTTGAGGCGAGAAATAGGCATTAACGTAACATAATATTGATTAGTTTGACCGTTTGGTCGGAGTTCGTGAGTGATTGACAGCCGGCTGGACAGCAGACCTCAGATCAGTTCTTTACTGCTTGTTTTCCTGTCCGGTAAAAACAAGCAGGTAAGTGAAATCTTGCAGATGCCGTTAGGAGCACCGGAGGACACAGAGGCACATGATTTTTGTCAGGTTACCTGTTTCATTTACTACTGTCTCGATATAGCGACCGTTTTATAAAAATAACTTTTTTTAATCATATTTGCTCCAATCTCGCCTACTTCAGCTTTAACAGATAAACCAAAAATTTAAGTGCAGCGGGAGTCGTACGCTGTACAGATTGTAACGCCCTTTGAGGCAAATTTGTGATATAAATAATATTGACTTGACTTTTAATCCATCATGTGATAACTGACAAAACCACAAGATTACTGGAGCTTTTGATCACATGATCTTAGATGTAGATGTTGACCACTTTAAGAACTTCTTGTCCATGTTGAAGCAAGAATATGTAACTTTTGCAAAAGAGTCATAAAGTCAGACCGGTCTGTATGTCGAAGTGTCCTTAAGCGAGACACTGAGGTGATATGCTTAACAGCAGCCCAATGCTCCTAATTGCTTAGGATGGGATAAATGCAGAGGTCACATTTCATGAATGTACCCGTATGTATATGATGATTTTAAAAGAATTAAAGTGTTCTTTTAACAGTCTAACACATTCTCACTTTAAAAATGTACATCAAAAGTTCACTCTTGACCTTCCACTCAAACAAACATTATTTTTGCATTTATTTTATTTATTCTATATATTTTTAAATATATGTATTTATGCATTCCTTTCTTTCTTCCTTTTCTTATTTGCATAATGAGGCAGAAATGGATAAAGAAAAGAATACAGAAATAAATAAGTTTGGGGAAATAAATACGTGGTGAAATGCAAAGGGAAAATCGTGCAGAAATAAATAAATAAATTAATATATGCATGAATACATAGATAAATACATACATTTAAAAGTCAATAGAAAATAAATAGAAAATAAATGCAAAACTTAATAAATAAATAAATGTAAAACTTAATAAAAATAAATACATAAATAAAAGATAAAATTAAACAGAAGAAAAAATAAATTAATACAAAGAAATTAATACAAAGATGAATAAATAAAGGAGAAATTTGAAACAGTAATACAATTTATGTCACATTTCATCCATTAATTAATGACTGTATTTATTTTTAATATAATTTTTGCTTCATTTAATGACATATTTATTTATTTATCGAGTCATTTATTTATTCATTTATTTTTTATTTTGGCAGGTTCCGTCCTCCATACACAAAGCTGTTCAGGAGCTTTTGATCACATCACATGATCGTCCTCAGCAAATGGGAGTCAGAAAACATGTTTAAAGTTTAAACATCTACAATTCAATGACAAGGGCAAACTCCATCCGCTGAAGAAGATGGTGTGATACAATACGAAGCTCCAGAACAGCTACTGAGTGGACTTTATGGTGAGAATGAACTTCGAATCTCATCACTGAGACAAGTTGCGTTGGAAACTTAAAGTGGGAAAAGAAAAACATATTTGCAAAAAAAAAATCTGGTATGTCCATTAAGGCTTGTATCGTAATTTACATTGTTCCTCAGCTGAGATGTCAGGCTAATAATGAATATGTTGGCATGTGAGTAACAGAGTGGAAGAGTGAGAACAGCATGTTGTGTTGGTGAGGGATCTACTGGGAGCTGGTGGGAGCTGCTGGGAGCTATAGAGAGCTGAAGCTTATCTACAGGATCTCCCCCCCTCAAAAAACAAGATGTGAATAAAGTGGATGGAGAAGAGACGGGGAATACATCTTTTTTATCACACAGCTAATGAAAGCCTGTTTCCTGGGTGACTGCGGGTACCATTGTCATGCAGGGCTGGGGGGGGGGTGGTCTTACTGGTGTTGGTTAGGGCTGTGGAGGGATGGTGGAGCAGACAGAAAGAGAGGCTGGATGGAGCCCCAGATTTATTACAGTGGAGGTTTTGTGAAAGTTCACTTACCTTACCAAAGTGAGGCTCCACTGACCCCCTTCTGACAGAGTTTTACCTTAAAGTAGCTGCTTTTCCCTGGCGTGATAGCTTAATTTTATTTATGTATCACTTTACACTCAAAAACAGTCCTTCTAGAGTACCAAAGAAAGGAAACATAAGATAAAATCACATGGCCACACACACACACACACACACACACACACACACACACACACACACACACACACACACATAAAGGCATCAAACACCTTCAGTAGAAATGCCTGAGCTGGCTACAGTTACAGGCCAACCAGTAAAAGTGTGTTTTCAGTTAAAGACGTCTGAGCGATGCCGAAATATAAAGAGCTGCAGTAATCAAGGTTGAAGGATAGGATAAAGGTGTGGGTGACTTTCTCCAGGTTGGAGGTTCAGAGAATTGATCGGAGTTTGGAGACATGGATAAGATTTCATCGTCTCACCTGTATACCTGAAACAACACCCACCCACCAACACATTGTTTTAATTAACACAGGAATGTTTTGTGTTATTATTTATTTTTTATTTTTCTATATTTACATTTAAATGTATTTATTCATTTATTTTTTGCACGATTTTCCTTTTGCATTTCCCCAAACGTATTTATTTCTGTATTCTATCCTTTATACATTTCTGCCTCATTATGCAAATAATAATAATAATAATAATAATAATAATATTAATATTAATATTAATAACAATAATTTACTCTTCTGTTTAATTTTCCCTTTTATTAATTTTATTTAAATGTTTAAATGTATTTATAAATTTAGGCATTTATTTATTTTTTGCATTTATTTTCATTTATTTATTTTTGCATTTATTTTATATTTATTAGGTGTATGTTTTTATTTCTTTCTTTTCTTATTTGCATAATGACAGAAATATGTAGGAAGGAAGGAATACAGAAATAAATTAGTTTGCGGGAATAAATAAGGGGTGAAATGCAAAGGTAAAATCGTGCAAAAATAAATAAACAAATACATACATACATACATACATACATACATACATACATACATACATACATACATACATACATACATACATACATACGGTACATTTAAAAGTATATATAAAATAAATAAAAAATTAATGCAAAGATAAATAAATACATTTAAACATTAATAAAATTAAATACATATATAAAAGGGAAATTAAACAGAAGAATAAATAAATAAGGGAATTAATACAAAGATACATAAATAAAGAAGCAAATTAAAACAGAAATATCAATTTATGTCACATTTAATCAATTAATCAATGGCTACATTATTTTTAATATACTTTTTGCTACATTTAATGACATATTTATTTATTTATCGACTCATTTACTTATTTATCAATTTTTTTTTTATTTTGGCAGGTTCTATCCGCCATACTTTTACAGCAGTAAATTATCTGAGTACTTCCTCCACCATATAGTCTCCAGGGTGAGGTAGATGGGAGTGTTGTCAGTATAACAGTGAAAAGAGAGGTTGTGTTTTGGGATAACAGGAGCATATAAATAAAGAAAAGGGATCGGTCCCTGTATGGAACCATGTTGGACTCCACAGAAGATGGAGGCTGAAGATGAAGAGGATCTGTTGGATAAATATGAAGAAAAACAACTTTATTGTTTTAGGAATGTTTCCAGGGAGTGAATCAGCCAACATGGGCGGACAAGCTTGTGTTGCTTTGGAAGTGAAAACGCATCTTATCTTATAACGAGTGCAGCACATGAAAAATCAACATCATAAAATACATCATGGCTCTCAGGTTTTATAGCTGCTTGTGTGTTTACTGAAACTATGCTCTGAAATGACCTCTGATACAAGCAGACACTTTAAAAAAGGTTTGGTTGTGAGTTCAACAGGTTTCTAAACACTTAAAAGATCATATCAACTGCTTGATTTAAACGTTAACTTTGATTCATTTCCTGCATTCACAGACATTAGCTTGTTTTAGGGGTTGTTTGCATTATGGGGATCGATGTTTTTATTTAGCATATTTGTGTCTCTGTTTGTGAGATCTCTTTGTATAAATATTTATCAAAGTGCACTAACCCTTACGAAAAATTAATATATTTCAAGTTTATTTTATGAAGTAAACTTAAGTAAAGTTCAAGTATATTTCCGAAGTATACTTTATGTAGTAAGGGTACTAATATCAATGTACTAGTAGTATACTTGAAAGTGTATTACTTCAATACTTCTTGGGATTAAATTGGCCCACATTTTAGCTTATACAAGTATACTTTTGATTATACTGTAGTGTGTAAGAATAGTAAACTCTCAGTAAACAACTAGTTTACATCTAAGTTGTATTTTGTACTGCAACTATACTATGAAGTGAACTATATTACAAGGGAACTTATATGTACTGCTACTAGTTATATACTTGTAGCCCACTTTTTAGTTTATGAAAGTACACTTTAAAGTATACTCTCAGTAAACTCATGGTTTAATATTTTTACTGCAAGAATACTTGTAAGTTTTTTTTAACATATAGTACTTAGCCAATGACTTATGAATTACATAAAGAGATGTGCACCTTTTGCTATTTGACTTGATGTTTTGTGATGAGATTTATCATATCAGAACATACGTTTACAAATTTACACACTTTGTTAGGCTACTCTATTAAAAAGTACGTATAAACCAAGTTTACTTAGACTTTTCTGTATACTTGTCAGCATAAACCAAGTAGACTTCTCTGTATATTTGTCAGCATAAGCCAAGTATGCTTAGATTTTTCTGTATACTTGTCAGTGTAAGCCAAGTATACTTAGACTTTTCTATATACTTGTCAGCATAAGCCAGGTATACTTACATTTTTCTGTATTGTCAGCATAAGCCAAGTATACTTAGACTTTTCTGTATACTTGTCAGCATAAGCCAAGTATACTTAGACTTTTCTGTATACTTGTCAGTATAACCCAAGTATGCTTAGACTTTTCTGTATACTTGTCAGTAGAAGCCAAGTATGCTTAGATTTGTCTGTATACTTGTCAGCCTAAGCCAAGTATACTTAGACTTTTCTGTACACTTGTCAGTATAAACCAATTATACTTAAGTATAATTTGGGTAAGTATATCTCTGATAAGTACATAAAAGGTTAACTGAAAGTATACTCTCTTATCTTAAGTTTAAAAGAAGTATACTTATAGCACACTTGAAAAACTTTTTTTTGGTAAGGGAAAACACAACTGTTTGCTATATAAAAGCATGGATGTCCTGTCAGTGCCATATGGGTGCTGATGTGTTTGGGGTGTTGGGGTCAGGACAAAGATTTGTAGGTCATTGTATGCAGGATCTTAAGGATGCTGGTGGGTGTATGTTTGGGGAGTGTGTGTTTGCATGTTTGCCTCTGTGTGTGTGTGCTAGTGTTTGTGTGTGTATCCTCTGTTGCAGTGCAGGCTGATGCTTCTTTGTCAGGAAGACACAGGCTGAGGGGTAATCCGACATCCATCACAGGCTTAGTGAGCAATACACACTCGGTGTAACAACATGGAGACAATAGCCAGGGAACCAGTGGGAGGGCCTTTTTATTCATCACGCCAGGCTGGGGGACGCTCCTTTGTAGGTGTTTCTGGGGACTGAATGAGGCGGCAGAAGACCAGCATGACAAAGCCAGTTCTGGAGTGACCAGTAAACCTCCACAGAGAGCTGGGAAACATCTAGAAGAACTGTGGGAGTTCACCAGAGAAGCTACTCCACGTCCATCTAAAATCTGTTATGTTCAGTATGAAACACCTCCTGCAGGCTTGAGAGGCTGAGGACAGCAGCTATACTGTTGGATTCATGGTGGTTACAGCAAATACCAACAAGTTTTATAGGCAAACAAATAGGATCAAAACATCGATTCAAACCTGAACTCTGCATGGGGTTATTCAACCTTTATGTATACTCAAGAGGTCATTGAGGGGCGACCCTCATGTACATGACATTGAGTCAATTACAAAACAAAGAAAAGGAAAACAGAACAACAACAATGAGATATGGAAACGGAGAAGAGGCAATATCATTATAAAAATAGTAAAAGCCATTAAAACATTTTGATTGGGTAAATAATTTGATAGATACATTCAGATATTCGCTCACCAACGGCCCCAAACTGTCCGATGACCGACCGTCGGCTTGATATGTCAGGGCCTTAAGCTAATTTCCCATTTTGCTAATCTAAGAGCTAAACACCAGCGTCATGGCACATAGAAAACTTACTCTCACGATTGTATTTTTTAACTTAATTACTATTTTGTGATTCTACAGATGTCCACTGTCTGCACACAGAGATCAGATGTTTCCACAGACTTCACTTCAATATTTAGCCAAGACCCCCCTCTTTCCTCGATGACAACCAAATGCTGTGAGTGCCTAAATATAAAATGCTTTACATGTTCATGATACATTCATTCAAAATGTTTCCTCATAGTGTTGATAAAATAATTACTAAATGTTTTTTTCTAAATGTATTTGCTGTAACTTTAGTAGTATATGAACATTGTGTCTGGAAATGGAGCCACCTGTAGAGCAGCTGAAGACATTTTAACATTCATACAACATATCATTCAATATAAAAGTTTGCTTTCATCCGTCTCTGTTGTCCTCCAGGGTTCTGCAGTGTTTTGCTGTCCAGGTAACATAAAGGTTAGTGACTCACTGCAGTGACAGAACAATGGTCTCTAAATACTAGAGTCACTTACCAAACATATTCTCAGCTTACACTCCCGTCTGAGACATTTCACACCAGCTATGTTCATTGTTTCCTGCAGATACTGCCCGTCCGTCTCTTCTCATGCAATGACGTGGCAAAAAAAAATTAAATGTTCCCACAGAGAGGTGCTTAAATTCTGTGGCAACATACAGTACACTTTGGTAACATATACTGATGCCCTATATAGAGAGTGATACTGATGCTGAGGGAAGGTGTGCAGCAGCACCTCAACACACGGTACTGAGGAACCTGATACCTGCGTGTGCTGCTGAACCCTCCAGAGAGGCTGAGCTGCTGAGGCCATCCCTGTGGAGGGAAACGGACTCAACAAACAAACATAAACAGAGCTGTGGCAGTTGAGGGGGGGCTGTGCGCGTTCTTGGCGGCCACAGTTTGACCTTGGCCGGGCATGCCCAGGCCTGCCTCTCAATGCTGGGAGGGAGACTCACCAAGCCGCCTGCAGGACTTGGACTGGCTCAATGAGAAAAGAAAATACCACTCCTGGCAAACAAGGGCGTAGTAGTCCCCCTCCACCTCGCTCCGTCTTTTTAATGATTCCTTTCTTTTTCCATTTCTCAACACTCATCGGATTCCAACACATGGCTTGGCCCGGTGCATAAGCATTTACCACAGTTTCTCTCTTATTCCCGCTCTTTACTCACTCCTTTCCAAACTTTAATTTGATTTCTTTATTTCTTTGTTTGTTCCACAGCGGAGGGAAAGCTTTGAGACGCTGCTGCTCTACATATCTTAGACTCAACCCTCAATAGGTGAGCTGCCGTGGCGACAGCAGCGACAAAGGCCTCGTCCACACACCCGGTCAGTCAGGCCTGGTCCAAGCCGCAGACCCCCTCGCTGCTCAGCGCAGCCAGCAGCCCTCCACCCATTCACTGGAGCCGCCTCACACCCCCAGCAAAGCTTCTCTGTTGTGTTCAGTGCATCCACGGGATGACTTGATCGGAGTGGACGTGGGATCGAGTGAGAGAGCGAGCTTCCAGGACATTTTCCCAGACAGCTCACAGTCGGGATGTTTCTTATGGAGGACGGAACCTGCCGAAAAAAAAAAAATGAATAAATAAATAAACGACTCAATAAATTAATAAATATTTCATTAAATGTAGCAAAAATAATATTAACTAGAATGGCACTCGGAGAGCGCAGACCTCCGCCAAGGTGTCTGACTTTAAAAACAGATCACAGATCACAGCTTGCGGTACCGTGAGGTGGTCGGCTTGTTATTAACACGGTGTGTTTCCGTGTAACGTATCGGCGGATGCCTCTCTCATTCAGCAGCCTTGTTATGTCTGTATAACGTTACACTACGTTATCTCTCATCCCGTCATCTACCGCTTTTTTCTTTCTAACCGCGGACGGACAGCAGCTCCCGCACCTCGGAGTCTCGCCACACATCCACACATGTATCTCTCTGCTCGAAGAAGGAAGGAGGCGGGGTCATGCGTCATCAACGCATCATCAGTCACACTGCGCATGTGTTATACCCTGTGGTCTTAATGCTCAGGCTGATCGGAATTCTTAAAACAATTCCTGAATCTGGATCATGATGCGGATCGCCACCAAAATCTAATGGATTGTTCATTGTGCTACACTCCACCCCTCCAAAAAATGTAATTCAAATCCATCGCGAACTTTTGGAATAATCCTGCTAACAGACAGACAGACAAACCAACGCCTTGGCCCAAAGCCTTTGGCCTTGGTGGAGGTAAAAGTAAATGTAGACATTATTATTGATCAAGCAAATATTTATTTATTTATTTTGTATTATTATTATTATTTTTGCATTTATTGATATTTATTTATGAATTTATGAATTTTCTTATTTGTATAATGAGGCAGAAATGTATAAAGAAAAGAATACAGAAATAAATAAGTTTGAGGAAATAAATGAGGGGTGAAATGCAAAGGGAAAATCATGCATAAATAAATAAATACATAAATACATACACACATTTAAAAGTAAATAGAAAATACATGCAAAAATACATAAATAAATAAAAGGGAAAATTAAACAGAAGAGTAAATAAATAAAGAAGTAAATTAAAACAGAAATATCAATTTATGTCACATTTTATCAATTAATTAATAGCTACATTTATTTTTGATATAGTTTTTGGTACATTTATTTATTTATTTATTTATTTATTTTTTTATTTTTTTATTTATTCATTCATTCATGGCTCTGTTGTTTAACATGTCGCTCTTTCTCCCTCTGCTATCAGTATGCTGCAGTGGGACCTTTTAATGGCAGCTGGCTTGATTTGTGATTTCACGTGGCAGCGTGTTTTATCACCAAACCAATGAAACCAGAATCAGGATCAGCTTCTGCTTGTAGAGCTGCAGTCAGTGTAGAGCTTCATCATCACTTTACCACTTCAGTTTATTTTATTTAGTCAGATTTATTATGAAATCATGCCCAAATTGACTTGATAGTATATTCTGGTTTTGTATGTTGTATGTTGCTGTTGTGGTGGGTTGTGTTGTGGTAGACTGTTAATGTGGCCCCAGGAAGAATAGACGAAGCTAAAGGGGATCCTAATAAATTAAATGGAACTTGTCCTACAAAGAACGTGATGAAATATTTGTTAGTGTTTGTGATTCAAACTCTATGTAGGAAAAATATCTTGTACATTAAAAACATGAAGCTAAAATTGGGCATACACTGTACGATTTTAGCCCGTTTCTGGTGCGAATTTTGAGCTGCATGACTCATTTTAGAGTCGGACCAAATTTCAGCTTCGTTGGGCGTCGTTTGCCGTGCAGTGTACATCGGGGACCAAGGACCAATTAACGCCACATGACCGGCCGTCGGCCGCCATACAGTGTGAGCGCTCAGGTTGTGGCTGACAATCGGACCGTATTACACAATAACATTTCTAAAATCGTACAGTGTATTCCCAGTTTGAGAGCCAGTGTTGTAGTACTCGAGATTGGTCTTGGTCTCAAGACCACTTTTAGAAGGCCTCGTCTCGGAATCGATTGCATTTTTACTTGGTCTTATCTCAGTCTCAGACAAAGAGGACTCTGGATTTAATTCCAAAATACAACTTCAGGGATAACTCTATATCATTGATATATAAATATTTCCTTAGAGTGTGGGTCGATCACCCTGTTGTTGATCAGTTCATTTTTATCAATCTGTGGAGCATGACAGCTCACCATGACCATCCGCTGCTTTGCTAGCGCTGTGTGATTAGAATGCTTTTGCCCACCATGCCTGGATCCATAATCTCCTGTTTTTAGCAAAGACATGTGATCCCCTCGAAATATTAAACATTTTCAATCCATCTTTTCTGCGGTTGGCGCAGTTAACTCCTTTTCATCTCTGCTTTGGGAGCTTGGCTCTGCTAGACATGCTGTGCATCTCTGTGATGATGTTGCACAGAAACCCGTCTACATGTCCACAACTATTATGGTACAATAACCTTTTATTTAGATGTTAATTCAGGAATTCAGGAATATGTAGGATATTACTACTGACATTCATGTAATATTACGTCACAACGTCTGCTGTATTAGTCATGTGTTTACTACGTGTTTATTTGCATATAGAGCGGGGAAGTGAGATCAGATCAAGTGGCCACTCGAGACGCATGTGGAGACGCTTTCTAATGCCAGGTGTGAACAGACGTACTTAAAGCTGTCCACTTGTGATCCGATCACTGAGGACACATGTTAACACCAGGTCTGAAAAGGGCCTAAGATGTTAGCATTATACCTCTTAAGCTGACGTTAGCATTTAGCTCACAGTACAGCCTCACAGAGGCGGCTGTTAGTCTTGTTTTCTTTTCCCAAAATAAGGACGAAAAACGATGCTGGGGTTCTTGGTTTGGGTTTAATATGTGATCTAATAACCTGCTGAGTCGAGGAATGATTGACTTCACAGGGGCAAGTGACGCTGCGACCAACTGACGGTTTGAAAATCATCTCAGTTTCCAAGACGTTTTAACTCTGCAGACTTTTAACATCACAAGGAGACAGTGGTTATTATTACTATTATTATTATTATTATTATTATTATTATTATTATTATTATTATTTATTCACACAGTCCAGTTTTGGCTTCACCTTTAAAATAACATTCAGATTTCAGCTGTGTGTGTTTATTCTGTGTGGTGCAGCTGGCTGGTTATTTTACAAGTTAATGGCTGAGCAGCGTGTCTATGAAATTTATGACACCTCCTCTTCCTCCTCCTCTTCCTCCTTCTCCTAGCAGCATCACTCCTGTCCTCTTTACAGCTGGGTGAGTCAGGGGTGGTGGAGGTGGGGGGGGGGAGGTTGATTTTACACCCCCTGCCAGGGATCAGACAAACACTTATTAACTGAGAGGAATGCAAACAGGCCGAGGCTGCTGGGACGCAGGACAGCACAGGGTGGAGGTGGAGGTGGAGGGGTGAGGGTGGGAGGATGGGGGAGGATGTGGGGTGAAGAAAGGGAAAGGAGGATAAGGAGAACACCCTCCTCATCCCCTCCTCTCTTTACTCGTTGTAAACTCCCCACCCAGGAGATTGATCCAGAACAATGCAACTCCTGTGGCTGGAGACGTGGTGACTGTATGGGCTGCAGACGGCTGCTGACGAGCCACTGAACATTAAAAGATGAGATGAGATGAGATGAGTTTAGATGAGATGAGATGAGATGAGATGAGATGAGATGAGATGAGACAAGACAAGATAGGCTGTCAAAGTTAACACAAAATCAACAAAAAAATAATAATTAAAAAAAAATAAAAAATGTTGTTTATCCACATACAGATTAGTACATGTGCTGTGTGTGTTTGACCAGAGTAGTCCAATAGAGATGGAAAAGATTCAGGTATACCTACAATATATGGAGGACGGAACCTGCCAAAATCAAAAATAAATGAATAAATAAATAAACAAATGACTCGATAAATAAATAAATATGTCAATAAATGTAGCAAAAGTTATATTAAAAATAAATATAGCCATTAATTAATTGACAAAATGTGTTATAAATTGATATTTCTGTTTTAATTTGCTTCTTTATTTATTATCTTTGTATTAATTATCTTATTTATTTACTCTTCTGTTTAATTTTATTATTTTTTAAATTTATTTATTTATTTATTATTCTTGCATTATTTATTTGTATTTTTGCATTCATTTTTGCATTTTTTTTATTATTTTATATTACTTTTGAGGACGTCACTTTGGACCCTTTTTTTGTTTTGATTCAGCTTCCTCATCAAGTTAGTCCACATGTAAACCAGTGGAGGATGTGGATTAGTCCAGAGGAGGGAGGGCCTGCTATCAATGAGGACAAATGACAACAGATTTAGCAGATTAGTGAGTGGAGGAATGAGAGGTGTTGCTGCTCCACTGTGGCTTTGTTTGCTAATGGATTTGACACGTTTTTTTCCAGCCCTCCACATCTGTTTGCAAACAATGCAGACCTCTCACATCGTGTCAGAGGATATGAGGGAGTCACTGAGCAGAAGGTTGATCTTCTTCATCAAGGTGAAGGTAATCTGCATGACCTCTAATTAGGGAGATTGAAGAGAGAACAGCCCCCAAATTCTGCCATGTCCCGGTGGGAAATGTATTTGATGTAATGTCCAAAGTGTGATGCAAAAAAATACATAGAAAATGCATGCATAGATGCAAAGAAGCAAGGCCTGAAGATTCTTTGTAGGACTGAAATATCACACCCAAACAGCCTGTTGTAGTCTGTTGTAAAGCAACCGGTAGAAAGTGAAACATTCACTCCATCTAAAGGTCTTCGTATACTTCTAACAAACTGTTTATCGAATATTCTAACTGAATTTGGGGGACTGCATCAGACAATGTTTGTAACTTTCCAAAACAGACACACAGAGATTGGCCAGGTGTGAAAGTAAGTAGAAATATCTACTGGACTTTCCAAGTGGAAGACCATGAGTGTCTTCAAAGAGAGACGCTCTTATCACCTTCAGGTGCAGGGGGTCTTTAGGGGGAGATAGCAGGTCAGCAGTAGATGTCACATAGAAGTGGTGTAGTCATAAATCAGAAATAAACATGAATTAATGAATTAATCAAAATAAACTCTGAAAGTGTATAAGGGTTTAGAGTATTATGATTGACGTATATGATGGTCGTCCCCATGCTCTATTAAGACTCATAAGTTGTTGCAGCAATTTTTGGGTTGATACCATTTGTTACACAGATTTGGTGCTAAATTTAGCCATTTTTTACCACTTGAGAATTGATAAAAAATTATCAATAATCCCTCCAAAATACCACATTAAGACACCAAGATCTTAAGGAACACTGTAGAAAAAACCATGCTGTGATTTTGGATAAAAAACTTTTGACATTTTGAGATTTCTGCAAGAATTGTATTTTTTGGCGATTAGATAGCGAGCACTTATGTTCTGGAAACTGCTCAGAAACCCCCTTATTGTCAATCTAGCTAGGAAAGCCATCCATCCTCTGAATGCTCCAGGTCTGTAGTTTGTGGCTGTAAAGTTTCATGAAGCTGTGATTATCCTAGAGGTCACCACAGGTCATTCTATACAGTGAGGTCAAGTTTAAAAAAATGGTCTCACTACAATGAAATGGCTACTATGGGGACTAACATCATCACACATGAATATAATTGGCCTCATTGGATCTACAAGAGTCTCAGCTTTACAGTGATACCCAATTTATGTATGAATGTTTAGAGACGTTGCCACTCGTTCTAATATTTTGGAGTTCCTTCCTCTTCATAAGGACAGTAGGCTTCTATTTATTTGGTATCAGTGTGCATACAAAGTTCAGGAGGAGCCGGGTCCACATCCTGAGCCCTGTCTGTGGTTTAGACAACACTTTGGTGAAAGTTAGAGAAAGATGGTGGTTTCAGTTAAATATTAATTAAGTAAACAGGTCCTGACTTGTGCTTCAAATCACTGTGGTTGGGTTATCTTTATTGTCCCACAAGAGGAAATTTGTTTTACCGCCAGGGTTCACATAAAAACAGAATACAAAAGACAACATCAATGACACATCAACACAATAAAAAACAGAGCTAGAGCAGGGAAATGGATATTTGTACCCAAGTACAAAAATACAATCGTGCAAATATGCAAATGTACAATAGAGCAACAGAAGTAGAAGTGGATGGTCCTGGGAGTCATAGCATTAGCCCTTCTAAGGACCTGCCTGTTAGAAATGTCCAAGAGCATCGCCTGATGCCTCCCTGAAATCTTACTGGTCATTTTAACAAGACTACCAAGTCTGTTCTTGTTGGACAGATTTAGATTTCCAAACCAAGCAACAATACAAAAGGTTAAAACAGATTCAATAAAACATCTGTAAAAGAGAGTCATCTCAGAAGAAACGTTAAAAGAGTTGATTTTTCTCAGAAAACAAAGTCTTTGCTGGATAGAGCCAGCATCAACATGGGATTTCAAGAACAATACCCAAATATTTGTAGCTCTCTACTCGGTCAATGTCAACACCTTTAACAACAGTTGGCAGAGGGATTGGTGGTGACTTCCTGAAGTCAGTAATCATGTCTTTTGTTTTAGACACATTGAGATGGAGGAAGGACTCATCACACCAAGCCACAAAGTCATCCACCACCGGCCCGTGTTCCTGTACCTCCCTTTAAAGAAGGCTAACAATAACAGAATCACCAGCGAACTGATGGACTTTTTCAGGACTAAAACGAAACCGCTATCTTTAAGAAGTGCTTTGAGTTTCCTAAACAGAAACATAAAAAAACAATTTTGTAGGAAAGCAAATGAAATGTGTTGTCAGAACCTTTTACTGATATTTTGCAACTAGTCACGTTTATTAAAAATGTTTCCTTAATATGTTAAATAAACATAATCTGGGAGACATCAAGTTTCTCTCAAAACATATTTGCTTTTGCAAATTAGTTGTATATAAATGTCATTTTTAGAAGACAAAACCACATTATTTTAGTCAGCAATGTTACATGTTCCATGTCTGAACGGAGCTCATGTGATGGAGACATTGTTTCTTCATTACTGTACTAATCGGCTGACATGCAGGCCAATACTGATAATATCAGCCGATAATATCAGCTGGTCAATTTATCGGTAGGGCTCTAACTTTACTCTCTTCTTTTATCCATAAAATGTCTGAGAATAGTGAGTTTTCCAGAGCTGAAAGTGACATATTCAGATGTCTTGTTTTGTCTGGGCAACAGTGCAAAACTCAAAGATATTCAGTTTAATTTTATAAGACAAACAAAAGCAGCAAATTGTGACATCTGAGAAGCTGGAAGCAGCAAATGTTTGGCGTCATTTGACTGTTTGCTGTTTTGCTTCTCTGCAGCATCCACATGTAAGCAGGACGACCTTTCACCATGACCTTGCTGGCAGTCGTCCCTTGGTGTATCAGTCACTCGGTGTCCTCAGGGCGTGTTTTGCAAGTCAACAATTCCCATAAAGCAAGAAGCACCCCGCCGCCCCTGAACTGAGCATACAAACGGCTGCTTATTCAGTACCTTAAAGAAGCAGCGGATTAAGAAATCAGGGATCCTGAAAGGCCACTACGCAGCCCCAGACTCTGGAGTTAAGCGGCCGTGAATGAGATGTGGCGACTCCAAAACAAAGCTACTGTGTCACTCACGCTGCACTGAGGGGAATGCTGACGTCACATCTCACAAAAGAGGGACACTGAGGCTGTAAAATATAGTAGGCTACGCCACAACCGCTCCGAGTCCTGGTTCTCCTCTCAAATATGCACCAGAGCTGCTGCCAAGGCTTCTCTTTGTGTCCAGACAGAGGAAACGCACAGAAGCATTTGCACTGTGTCTCAGTGGAGATCTACTCTCTGATCCATATTGGGTGAAATATAGGCTCTCCCTGTCCTCATGGGTGGCCTGGTTTGGCCAGAGGACACAGGACTGCGGACTCTCGTAGTGGTCTCCATGGGGATGAGCAGGACTTGGGGAGGTATCTGGCTTACTGGAAACGTGGTTTATTGTTGACTTTCAGGAATGGGGAGGGGGCTGCTGCTCTGAGCTGAGCTCGGGGGGGTTCGAGCACTTCCTGGTAGAGTGAAACTCGGCTCAGCCGGGTTTTTACTTCATCGCCCTGCTCACCTCACAGGTCAAGTGACACCAACTGTGGCCCTGGTGGAGGTTGTGGACACTCAAACTTGTGTGTAATGTATATATATATGCATATATGCATAACCATACTATCTAATAATGTCACAGGAGACATTTTACTGCACAATGAGTACTTTTACTACATGAAGCTGAGAATACTGTAGGCTGCTAAATAAGTTTTGTGTACTTATGCAAGTACTTAAGTACATAATGCAAGAACAGAAGTATCCAGAAGTCTTGGTACAAAAATCCAAACAGTTTATCAGAAGAAAAGTCAAGTGAGGTTTGTGTTTAAAGGGGGCTGACAAATGTTGTGCTTTGGCTCCCTCTACTGGCTCTGTACCTTTAACTACTGAACACACACATACATGTACATACTGTATACTGTAGTTATGTAGGTGTCAGTTTGTTTTCATTTCAATAACAGGTCCAAAGACAAAATTAAATTATCCAATAATACAGAGAAAACCTAAAAAACGTCCAAAAAAATGATATAAATTGTATCAGAACTTAATTAGGTAAAACTAGCTCCACCTATTGGAAAATTATGGAACCTTTTTCCCTGAAACCTCCCTGATTGATTTTGTTGATATCTGTGTGTATATATACACAGATATAGACACCATCAATACTTAACTCCTGTTTTTATTTTATGTTTTATGCTTTTATATATGCCCTTTAATTGTATTTTACTGCACTGAGTACTTTTACTGCATGAAGCTGAGAATACCGCTTTACTTTCACTGAAGTAGGCTCAGAATACTTATTCTACTACTGGGTTGTGTACAGTATTCATCATCAGCAAACTGCAGAGACAACAGTATATTTTTTTTGTTTTGATCAGCTGACCTGCAGTCACATGACATCCGTTTCCCGGTTTCTACTACTCGATGGTTGAACAAGTTAAATTTTTACTGGAATAAGTGTTGCATTGTGTATGTAGTGTACGCCAAGTTGATAACTAGATTCTTCCAATCCTCAGACTACTTACCTGTGTCTCTCTCAAGGTATCGAAAGTAGGTCAGAGGTAACGAAACCTTAAATTGACTGTTTTCTGGATGGAGTTTGGCGTTGGGCATTTTCAAGCAGAGAACAGAGCCAGAAGTAATAGTTTCCCAAAGACAGCCAGGTAATAATAGACGTGTACAGAGTATGAAAGACGACGGTAAAGTATAGATTAAAGGTCCCATATTGTAACAGTGAGGCGACACACGTCAGCTAAAACCACAATATCACTCTATATTTCACCTGCTTGGCAGTAATGTTAGCTGACCAGACGAAGGTCTCTCCATGAATCAATGCTGATCCTAGTGTTGGCTTTTCCTGCCTCAGCCTCCCGACCGCGGCCGGAGGGAACAGGGGAGACACCGGCACCCGGTCAGAGACGATAAAGTAACTCGCTGCACAAGAAAACGGGAAACCTCTGTTGGTCTGGAGGAGCTGCAGCATTTATTTCTGCACAAACGTCCACTGTACATTCACTAGATATTCTCAGAGCTAAACTAACT
>CAKAKR010062981.1:0-27552 GCA_916700685.1 Adelosebastes latens
GTTGCCTTTCTATCATCTCGAACCACTCTGCCTATTCTCCTCTGACCTCTGACATCAACAAGGCATTTCCGTCCACACAACTGCCGCTCACTGGATATGTTCTCTTGTTGGGACCATTCTCTGTAAACCCTAGAGATGGTTGTGCGTGAAAAACCCAGTAGATCAGCAGTTTTTGAAATACTCAGACCAGCCCGTCTGGCACCAACAACCATGCCACGTTCAAAGTCACTTAAATCCCCTTTCTTCCCCATTCTGATGCTCGGTTTGAACTTCAGCAAGTCGTCTTCACCACGTCTAGATGCCTAAATGCATTGAGTTGTTGCCATGTGATTGGCTGATTAGCTATTTGTGTTAACAAGCAATTGAACAGGTGTGCCTAATAAAGTGGCCAGTGAGTGTATATATATTTAATATATAAGTGGATTTTTTTTTACATTTATGTACAACGATAACTATTTTTTTGTGCATTAATAAATACTTCTGTGGAGAGAGTCATTTATATATAAATCATCCTTCGGTGTGCATTCATTGAGACTGATCTGACTCCATATCAAGCAGCTTAACCATGTCATGTGATACGCTACTTCAGTACACTTTAGGAACAAATATTACCGGGACCACTACAGGAAATTGCAGATGAACATTTAATATCGAGGGATTCACATTATAAACACTACCACTGGCTATCCCTGTACCAGTTTGGTCACAATTTAGCACATTGACCATACGGGGCCCAGGATGGTACACATGCACGTGTGTGCACATGATTAGGATTGTACCACCTCTGCCTCACTTTGAGCCAGGAAGACCCTGGTTTCTGCTGATACTATGAACTCATTAGAAAGTGTGTTGCTTTGTGTTTTTCACAGTTAAATTACACAAGTGCTTTCCTGTGTTATATGTAGCCTATGGTAGGGTATCATTAAAGTTTTAGGAGCAGGGTCCGAGTCAGGATTAGGGATCGACCGACCATCGGCCTGGCCGATTATCGGATCCGATATTCAGCATTTTTACAATTATAGGTATCGGTATTTTTTTTTAACCGACAAAATTAATTAATTAAAAAATGCACTTCTTTGGCTCTGATGCAGCCTCCTCTCGGTTGTCAGTGCTCTCCACAATCTGGCTCAATGTCCCGCCCACAGCACTATCTGATTGGTTACACGTCATGAGCAGTATCCTATCAACACTGAGCGCTACTGTGCCACAAACACACAGACACAGACTGGAGCTGCTCCGGTGAGCAGGCGGTGCTGTGTTCTCTAGGTAAGACAGAAGATATTGTCGAAGTTGCAATAAACATCCCAATCCTCTTTGCTGAAGTTGCAAAAACACCACCGTCTTATGATCTATTAATATGACAATAAGCATGCCTGGTTTCCATGTTACACCACTGAAAATGTCTAAATACTGCACTTTGTTGCAGTGACATACAGTTAATTAGAACAAGATAATGGATTTTATTTCTGTAGCGTTAGCTATATCTTTGAGTAATATTGGTGGCAGTGCAACTGAAACTTATTTTTAGCTGCTGTTTTGGGAACATAACATTATTCGCCCGTATTAGTTGGTGTTTTTACATGTATGTTTACATGTACAACGTAAGCTAATGTTGAGCGTCGTAGAGCTAACTTGAATGCGATAACGAACATCAATAAGTTGTGTTGTTTGTTGATCCATAATTTAGCCAGCTGACTTGCAAAACAGATGATCGGCTCTAAGGTTATTTCTTACACGTCACTTACCACGGCTGGTCCTCTTCGTCTCAACCCAGGACTATTAAAGTCAAGTGTAAGTGAAGTCTGTCCTGATGTGTCTCAACCAGGACTACTTACTAACGTTACTGCAGTCTGTCCAAAGCTAACGTGATAATAGTGCTTCAATGCAAATTCATCTTAGCGCCACTACTTTCTTTAACGCATTACCACAACTTGCGATTGGTACCAACCATGTCATACTAGCTTGCTGGGGAGGAGGCTAAATAACGCTCCAATCTTAAGCTAAATTTTGGTGGGGAAAAACTGGCATGGCCATTGTCTAAGGGGTCCCTTGACCTCTGACCTCCAGATATGTGAATGTAAATGGGTTCTATGGGTACCCACGAGTCTCCCCTTTACAGACATGCCCACTTTATGATAATCACATGCAGTTTGGGGCAAGTCATAGTCAAGTCAGCACACTGACACACTGACAGCTGTTGTTGCCTGTTGGGCTGCAGTTTGCCATGTTATGATTTGAGCATATTTTTATATGCTAAATGCAGTACCTGTGAGGGTTTCTGGACAATATTTGTCATTGTTTCGTGTCGTTAATTGATTTCCAGTAATAAATATATACATGCATTTGCATAAAGCAGCATATTTTCCCACTCCCATGTTGATAAGAGTATTAAATAGTTGACAAATCTCCCTTTTAAGGTACGTTTTGAACAGATAAAAAATGTGTGATTATTTTGCGAATTATCGCGATTAAGTATTTTAATCGATTGACAGCCCTAATTACTATACTTATTTTTCTATTAACTGCTCTTTTTCACACATGCAATGATTCCCTTTGGTGCAACAGCTCAAGAATGAAAGAGTAAACTACTAAATGTTTAGGATTGAATGAGTCACTATTTGAGACTATTTGAAATCAGTGGTAGTATTGTAAAACTGCAGCCTGAATGATCTCCATCACCAGACACCTTAATTCAATTCCTGCAAAATCATCCATTTAAAATGGAAGTGTGTTTTCAACATTTGCATGTTGTGTGCCTTTACAGTATTAGTATGTAGTAAGCAACTGGGACAGTCTTGACTGTCTAACAATAAAACCTGAAGAGAGAGGGGTGGCTGGGTAGTAACAGAGTCCATGTTGCCAGCCTATGATAAGCTGTTGCAGGTGAATGACAGCAAGCTGTCCACCAATCAGCTACAAGCACAGAGGGAAGCCACTAATACAGCTTTCCTTTGTAGCTGGCTGGTGAAGAGCTGAGGACTCATTCACTCTTTTCCCTGGATCACTAGTTGTCTCGCCGCCTTCCTCATTCCTTCCCTTCCCGTGTATCTGCACGGGGTGCACTCCAGTAGTACGCTGACGTACACCTGTGTTGCACCACTCGGCTTATGCAAAAAAACAAGAGGTTAAGTATTGGTGTCGCTCTACAAAGCCACCCCCCAGTTGATGATAAATTATTGATTGGTCTATCTCTATTTTGGTCTGTAAGTTAAAATAAATGAATGAATATCTGCTTCTGTTGTGGAGCTACTACCAACAGTTACTGCCACAAGTAGCTCATTGGATTGGTGTGGCAGTTCTGCCTTTTTTCCCCTCCTCTCACCGGTAAAGGTTTCCTCCTGCATTTCAAACACACACCACTCAGGCTGCTTTTCATGGGAGCATGCTGGGAGGAAATGGAGTAAACCCATTCTCTTCAAGGGAAAAGCTGGGTTAGAAAACATGCTTCCTTGACTAATTTCTGATATTGTTTGAAGTAAATACAGAACTTTAGTATCTCAGACATCCTCTGCAGGGCTCCAGAGTGCCACCATTTTGGTCTCATATGCGACGCCGGATTCATTTCACAAGTTGGGATGGTAAAAATTGAGTTTGTGTGTGAGAGAGAGACTGTACATTTAATAACACGAGACAACTTTACCGCTAATTTCTTCTCTGCTTCGATAGATCACCAAACAGCTGATCGACTCTGAGCGTATCTCTCTCTCTGTCACTCGATCAGATTGCTACTCTTGTATCAACGTAATATGTGAACATGTGGATACCTGGCGGTACCGTAGGCAGACCGTTTGGGACGCAGTAAACTCACAATGGACACGTCCAGGGGACCCGCCCTATTGTTTCTCTGATAACGCTTCATTGTTAAAAACAACAAATCAGTGCTAAAAAAGGACGAGAGCAAGTTAACTGGAGGTGCCAATGATTTACATCATGATGTGTTCAGGTCAGGTCAAAAATAGTATTGGTTGAAGGTCGATTACAACACGTTCTCATGATGTGTTCAAATGTAATCTTGTAAAATGTCGTTTTTGGCGAGACTTGAATAAATAGTTGAAGTTTTCACAGCAAAATAAAATAGAGAGGGAATTGTTGTATGCATTCTCAGAAGTACGTCGCTTTGGACAAAGCGTCTGCTAAATGAAATTGTAGAATTGTAGGGAATTATGACCTGTTTAACTTCCTAACAAAAACCAGTGTGCAAATGGGCAGTAAAGAAGTGTGGTGTCTAATTGGTATCGAGAATCTTAGAATTTCACTGGTATTGGTATCGACATACTACTTTTCTGGTATGGTGACATCCCTATTTCCGTCATGAGACAAAGTTAGTGGAGCCTGTTTTCTTGAAGCAAGCACCTGGTTTTAAACTTATGTGGGAGTAAATCAGCCACAGTGTGACAAAAAACACATGCAACATATGAGTGATGCTAGTGTGCTTGTCTTGATGGGTTCCCCATGCTCTATAACCACGAGACCCTGAGCATTTTACACCAACGGGTGGCATTATATGGAATGAGTGCTTTCCTCCATATAAGGTCAACAGCAGCACAAGTAGTGGCTTGGAAGTGAGGTCTGTAATCTGAGACCCATCACTTTTTCTTCTCTCCGTGGCGGACCACTGTGCTCTCAGTAAGACTCCCGTTGCTGTGGTTATGCTGCCCGTTTCATTCTAGTTCGTTGCAGGTACCGCTCCAGGTCACCTCCAGCTTTTCAAGGTGTTAGATTGGTGTAAAAATGTAAAACTTTGCCATTTCAATGTTTCCACTAACATTCCACCCAACATTTCTTTGTCCCGAGGCTGGTGCAAGAGGAAAGAGTATGAGGGTCATTATATCAAATGGGTATCAATCTGAAACAATCCTGTGGAAAACCTACCTGACGAAGTGCATATGCATAAAAAGATTTTTTTAAAAAGAAACCAGATTCAAAATCCAAGGAGAGTCAGACCCCGATCCGAATAGGCCAGAAAATAATCAGACTTGATCTAAAATGCGGTGGACCTGAACAGACCCATACACACTGTAGGTGGACTACTTGATTACTATAAGCAAATTATTTCAACAGCATTTGTATAGGAATGATTCTGTCCCAAGCTTTTTGATCACTATAAGAGGTTGATCACTGTATTATTGCTCTACTGTTTATATTGAAAACGAGGACAGAAGCAGCAGGTTAAACCACTGTTCATTTAACTTGAATAGAAGTTGGTTTATTATATTTTGTGTTAAATATTGCACTTGTATCTTGCATCTTGTATCTTGAGAACTGAATCAGCGGGTCCTGCAGTTGCACTTTTTATTATTTTCAAATAAAAGGTGTATGTATTTGCCATTAATCGTTGTGTTTACTTGTTTATATCCATAATTAATTTATCCCTGATTCCCTTACAAGAAAAACTTTGAGGAATCCTGACCTGCACTGTCCAGTATTGGATATTTATTTCACAGTGACACTGACTGAATTTTTGGCAAAAAAAGTAACTGTATCGATTTCAAATCATTGAATCGTATCGTATCGCTCTAGATTAGCCAAATATTGTCCTTGAATCGTATCGGAACCATTGAAATCGTATCGTATCGTTGTAAAAACGTATCGTTACACCCCTACTGTCAGCATGATGTTCCACCAATTACAATCAGCTATGGTGGAAAAGAGCCGTACACGTGTTTCCTGCACTTTGCACTCCCCACTCTCTATCTGCATCAAACAACATTTTCTCCTGTGGTGATGATGATGATGATGATGATGCACCACGTGATCATATAGGGCTTTTCCATTGGTACCTTTGGCCGCGCCAAGTCAAACCGTGCCGTGATGATTTGCGTTTCCATTACCAGTTTTAGTGTGGCTCCGCCCAACTCGCCGCGCCCGAGATGGGCCATCTCCAAGCAGGTTGTGGCAGCCAACCCATGACGATCCCCCCTTCTCCCACTCACACAAGCGTATGTTGTCTGTGCAGAGAGACCAGAGAGAAAGACGCTGTTTGTTCAGCTCTCAGAACTTTTGTAGCTTTGAACTGAATCTCTGTGGGTTGAAGTTCAGTTTCTCTACTGGTCCCAGTGTCAGATGAGTACAAGCAGCAAAAATAACGGGCGACTTTTATTGTGAAGAATGTAGGAAATGAACCATACATACAATACAAGGGGACCTTGCCAAAGCCAGTTAGTCTAATATGGACCCGACCCAGGTTGGACCCCTTAAAACCTCCAGTTCCTCTTGAAGAGCGTTAATGGCAAGCTGACTTTCAGAGGGAGAAATCTCAGATGTACAGTTGATATTTTGGCCTGTGGATGGCACATGTATGATGTATCCAAAATGGAAAGAGTTCATCCTCTGAAATTATAAATGTTGTTGTATGTTAATAGTGGTTACACCCAACCTGTTTCAGACTGAAACTGTTAAGTTACTCTTTAATACTTCTTGTCAAGTAGTTGAGGTTTGTTTCATTCAACCTACAGCTTTCAATGATGTGATACTAGAGTGAAGGAACATAACGCACACAGTACCTGATGTCTTTCTTGTCATCGTCCTCTTCCTCAGATGGTCAGGTGATTCCACTTGTGGAGTTGTCAGCGAAGCAGGTAGCGTTCCACATCCCGTTCGAGGTGGTGGAAAAGGTCTACCCCCCTGTCCCAGAACAGCTCCAGCTCCGTATTGCCTACTGGAGCTTCCCCGAGAATGAAGAAGACATCAGGTGAGAACACTGATAACCAGGGTTGTGGGTGTGCTGATTGACAACTATTGACTGTTGAAGAGCCAAGTACAATTGTCTGATGCCCTGCCAGCTGTGAGATGTTTTTTTCCCCATTTACTAAGAGAAGAGAGCTCTTTTAACATGTTTTAATGAATTGTTTAAAACACAATTAGTCTCTGTTGATAATCGATGAATAGAACGCCCACACACTGAACAATTTTGCTTGGAGTCAGTGTGCATGTGTTACTCTTTTGAACAATGCTGTTTTCCAGTAGCCTTGCGCCAACATGTTATGTGTTTATTACTGTATTAGGGCCTGTGTCCACCAAAGCGTTATTTTTCTCAGCTGAAAATGGCAGGCGGTCCTCTGAAAAACGGCCAGCTGTGAGCGCTCGACAGTGCTTTGGAAGCCCAGCGTTTTTTCAGCTGAGATGCTTTGGTTGCATCCGGTTGCTACGATACGGAATAACCGTGGAAGTAAAAATGTCGGCACAAGGTAGAGTACTTGCTCTGGATGAAGGGAAGGCTGGAGCACGGAGGGTCACACACTGTCCAGAAGAACCCATAGCAAGCTTCCAGCATTTTGATGGAAGCATACAGTGGATTCCTAGACGGAGCAGGACACCACACACCACCTTACAGCATCAACTAACAAGGTGGAAGAGGAACAAGCCTACCCAGCATCTTCGTTAACACTCTGGCATCATCTTATGTCTTCGAGGAAAAAGTTATCCGTAAATGAATTCTGCTTTTGACAAATAAACGTGACACAGATAGACTCCAGTCCTGACCTGTTCTGGGTGTGTCCTACCTCTCAGCCGCCCTATACCGGGATAGGCTCCCTGAACAGGATGACAGATAGATAGATGGATAAACAGGACTCACCAGTGCTTGTTTTTTTTTAGTGATCACTTACTAATTTGGTTCTCTTCGTCTTCCCTTCACATCTTCCTTGTCTTTTTCCTCTTCCTGTCTCTCTCTGTCCTCCTCCTGTTGCAGGTTATATTCCTGCCTGGCTAATGGGAGTCCAGATGAATTCCAGCGTGGCGAGCAGCTCTACAGGATCAGAGCTGTCAAAGACCCCCTGCAGATCGGTGGGTTGAAGTGTCAGTCTGACGATACAAAGGCCCCGTTCAGACCCGGCATTAATCATAATAATCATTTTGGTGGAGTGTCTTTGGAGGGAGGCCTGAAGGGACAGACTGTCAGTGTTAGCGACTTGGCAAGTTTCTCTCTAGATTGAGGGACTTTTGGAGCTAGTGCTGCCAGCTACATTCATTGGAAAAGAGTTGGAAACACTGGGGCTGGATAATTCTAGTGTACACTTACTAGTTTCTCAGCATTACCTACCGTAGCTTTAAATTGAGCGAGTTAAATAAAATACAGTATGGAGCCATTTTTGTTTGTTTGTTTGTTTGTCCAACCCAGTCCACTTGTCTTCGCTGATTCTGTGTTTGTCTTGTCTTTCTTTGACCTGACTTTTATTCTTTTTTTTTTACCAGGCTTCCATCTCAGTGCTACAGTGGTGTCCAGCCAGTCCGGTCAGTCTAAAGGGGCGTACAATGTGGCGGTCATGTTCGACCGCTGCCGCATCACTTCCTGTAGCTGCACCTGCGGTGCCGGGGCAAAATGGTGCGCCCACGTGGTGGCCCTCTGCCTCTTCAGGATCCACAATGTGAGTTGACGTCTACACGGATGCATTCTGTTAAACTTTTTCATCAAATCAGTTGATCTCTTTTTGTCAACAAAAGTATTGATAGACTTCAGGATTTATCAGGCACAGCATCATCAACAGATGAGGAGGAAATGATTAGTCTAGTCTCGGTCATCTGTCTTGACGGAAAATTAATTGACAACCATACAGTTGGTAAGTAAGTTATTATCAGGGAAAGTATTACTTGAGTCTTGAGAAAAGAAGATCCCGCACACCACTCTTACTCGTTCCGTTTCAGTCCCTCTGGACCTCCGTCAAGAGTGTTTTACACAATTCATGCAACATTGATCTTAAATAGATCATGCTCCGCCCACTCTGTGCACAGGTGTGGGACTGTTCTTCTCCTGTGGGAGCGTCTCTCAATAATTGACAGCAACATCTGAACAATCCGCGACATTAGTTACACATATGAGAAAAGAAAAAACAGAAACAAAGTAGACACCACGACACATAATTAATTAAAGGTGCTAAATGTGACATTGGGAGCACTTCTATTGCCTCTCAATGGCTCTCAACATGGCGATAGCAACATTTATGAGGGGCATTTATTATTATTCAGGGATTTAATAACTAAATAATAATCAGTTGTTTGAAAAATGATCGACATGATAATGGATAATGAAACTAGTAGTAGGGGGGGGGATGTTTCTAGGGAACCGTAGGCCTCTGTGGCTGGCCTGAGCTTGAGATACAGCCAATATGATGTGCCTGGGAGTGTGAAACCTGTCTTTTATCTTTTATTTTTGTGTTTGTTTGTGTGTGTGTGTGCGTGCGTGTGCATGCAGGCATCAGCAGTGTGTCTGAGGGCTCCAGTCTCTGAGTCTTTGTCCAGGCTGCAGAGGGACCAGCTCCAGAAGTTCGCCCAGTACCTCATCAGTGAGCTGCCTCAGCAGGTAACATCCATGTCCTGATCCAGTTGTTAACTCTATAAACCAAACTATTGAACAAAAATTGCAAGTATAGTATATCTATCATCTATCTATCATCTATCTATCTATCTATCTATCTATCTATCTATCTATCTAAAGCAAGTTTGGTATTGATTGAGTTTTGCGTCTCCAGATCCTACCCACAGCTCAGCGGCTGCTGGATGAGCTGCTGTCCTCTCAGTCTACTGCCATCAACACCGTGTGTGGAGCTCCAGGTACAGTAGCAGTAATGACAACAACATTGTTCCTGACATACAGCAAGAGAGCAAACTGGAGCTTGTCCTGACGTGCACTGTCTGATATTCTCACCAGAGGGGAACTTCATTTCATTCAACCAGTTTCTCTGAAAATCACAAAGTGAACCAGTTTCACCCTAAATGATGACATGTTTCTGCAGCTAGATGGCAGTGATGTTTCTTATAGCACGGGGAGAGGAATATTTCCTGTATGGCGTCCCCCCTGTTCTTGTGAAGAGAAGTGTTTATTTACACTACAGTGTTGTGTGTGGTATCCGTGGAGAGAGGAGTGTTATTTTACACAGGGTTTAATCTATCACAGCTATCGACCATCTACAAAAAGTTGCTGTGATTTGAGGAAAGAAGAGTTTTCTTTTAAACCACGGCGGCTCAGCACTGTAGAACAGGAAGTGGAAAGTCATTAAATAAGAACATAAAATAAACTAGATTTTATCAAGCAGGACAGATTTGGTCTGGATGCCTTTTAAGCTCAAATGATGACTGTATGATATGTGTGTGTGTGTATAGACCCGACAGCAGGCCCGTCAGCATCTGACCAGAGCACCTGGTATTTGGACGAGTCGACGCTCAGCGACAACATCAAAAAGACTCTGCACAAGTTCTGTGGGCCCTCACCTGTCGTCTTCAGGTATATACTACTTGTCTCACATAATGGTCCTTAACGCATTTCTTAAAAGCTGAATGTTTTAAACCTCTACTCAAACACTAATAACCCTTTTCACACACATGTTGTCCAGAATAATTGTAGAGATAATACTAAAATAGCTAAACTCGTTTTGGATGACACATTTCTTCATTTTGATTCTTAATTTATTTCTACCCTACTTCACTTTCACTCCCTCTTTCTTCCTGATTGATGTACCTCAATGTTACTAGACTAAACTCAGTGCTGTGTATGTGTTTGGATAACCACAGCGATGTAAACTCCATGTACCTGTCGTCCACGGAGCCGCCGGCCGCCGCCGAATGGGCGTGTCTACTGCGACCTCTTCGGGGCCGAGAGCCAGAAGGCATCTGGAACCTCCTGTCCATCGTCAGGGAGATGTTCAAGAGACGAGACAGCAACGCTGCCCCGCTGCTTGAGATTCTCACTGAGCAGTGCCTCACCTATGAACAGGTACTGTACATCCTCAACACGACACCGACTCCAGCTGCTGAAAGTAAACGACCGCAAAGATTCAAATCTACAGACAAGAGCGTGTTGGTGTTCATGAGGAGTTAGGGGGGAAAAGTAACAATTGTTCCAGTAGACGTGGGAGAGGACTTAACCCACCCGTCTGAACAATTCTCGCATTTAGAATTTGAATTCTAAAGCACTGAAGAAGTGAGCTTTTCATGATATGTCCCCTTTTAAATGCCGTCTTCAATTCCACCAGTTACATTAAGAGTACGCATGATTGAAATACTTACAGAGGATATAGTAGCAGGGCAGGTCTGGATCTGGGCAGAGTCACAAATCAATATGTCACTTATTAAGTTAACATTATACTTCAATGGGCTGAGGATGTATGACGTTTTTCTTGCATTACGGACAACTTGATGCTTTAGTTTATATCATGTCGGTGCATTGTGCTGGCTATGTTCCAGCCTTTTATATAGAATTCATATGTGGATCTTTAATAACTGTTATATACTGTACATTCTTTGACACACACCTCACTGAGTTGTCTGACTGTGTGTGTTCAGATCATCAGCTGGTGGTACAGTGTTCGGACCTCAGCGTCCCACAGCAGCGCCAGCGGTCACACCGGGCGCAGCAACGGCCAGTCGGAGGTGGCGGCTCACGCTTGTGCCAGCATGTGTGATGAGATGGTGGTTCTGTGGAGGCTGGCGGTGCTCGACCCCACGATGAGCCCCTGCAGGTCAGACCGCCGACACCAGGCTACACACTGCTTATAGACTTCTTAAACTGTCAGGAAGTGATGTAATATCATTTATCGCTTAATGATTGCATTAGACAACATATTTAAAGGGACAGTATACATGTTTGACCTCTTAGCTGTAGTACTGTAGTACCGTATTTATGGAACCTAGATTGTTTTGGTGTGAGTTGCTGAGTGTTAGAGATACCGCCCGTAGAGATGTCTGCCTTCTCTCCAATATAATGGAACTAGACGGCACTCGGCTTGTGGTTCTCAAAGCGCCAAAATATACATTTGAAAAACTCAACAGCGTTGTCTCTTTCCAGAAACCATGAGCCAGTTACTCCAGGTAATCTACAGACCTTGTTGTGAGCAGTTTCATGTAGGAACTACTTTCTTTCTACCAAACTACACCCACCATACGTATCACTGCGCAGAAGGAAGCGGGCACGAGGCTCGTGACACTGCGAGATGTTAACATTAATGGCGTTCTCCTCGGTTGAGCTGTAACGTTAGCTAGCTCAGTGGTGCTAGATGAGCTAGCAGTATCGAGTATAGATGCACGTTGGTGATACAGTTGGCGGGTGCAGTTTGGTTGAAAGAAAGTAGTTCCAACATGAAACTGCTCAAAACAAGGTCTGTGGGTTATCTGGAGTAACCGGCTCATGGTTTCTGGAAAGAGACATTGCTGTTGAATTTTTCAAATGTATTTTTTTAGCTATTTGAGCACCACAAGCCGAGTTCCATTATATTGGAGCGAAGGCAGACGTCTCTACGGCTGATATCTCCAACATTTGGCAACTCACACCAAAACAATCTACATTGATAAATAGAATTACAGGTAAGAGGAAAAATATGCATTTTTGATTTTTGGGTGTACTGTCCCTTTTAAGATGGGAGTGTATATTAAGTAGGGACTGTGCATACTCTCTTCCAGGCGTCTGGAACTGGCAGGCCAGCTGAAGCAGTGGCACCTGAAAGTTATAGAGATAGTAAAGAGGGGACAACATCGCAAGTCCCTGGACAAACTGTTCCAGGGCTTCAAGCCCGCCGTGGAGTCCTGCTATTTCAACTGGGAGGTGGCCTACCCACTGGACGGCATCACCTACTGCTGTGCTGATAAGAAGAGTGCCACATTCTGCTGGTCCAGGGCAGTGCAGCACCAGAGAGGAGTCAAAGCTGCTGCAGGAGCGGGTGGAGAACCTCCTGAACCAGGGGGAGGGGGGAGAGCTGACGGCGTAGCTGGGGGAGATTATAAAGGAAGAGGTCACTCGTCCCAACAGGAGGTGGCGGTGCGACCCAAGGAGACCATACTGACCAAGAGGAAGGGTTTGTCGGTGAGCGGAGGGGGAGGGATGCTGGTTCGTCTGGGAGGCAGCGTCTCTCTCGCTCTGGAAGACGGAGGAGGGAAGTGCATGTACAAAGGGCCGGGCTCGTCCTCTGGAGGGAAGCTGAAACTAACGCAGGGAGGTGGGAAGGGGGCATCCGTAGGAGGTCCTGGAGGAAGTGGAGGGATAGGAAGTGGTAAGCATGCCAGTGCCAAGCGGAGAACCAGCAGCGAGGACAGCTCTCTGGAGCCGGATCTGGCCGAGCTCAGCCTGGACGACGGTTGCAGTCTGGCTCTGGGGGCCGAGGCCAGCAACACTTTTGAGTTTCTCCCCCCGCCGCCAGAGATGCTGCCCTCCCCGAGCCCGCTGCTCCGAGACTCACGCAAGTACAGCAACAGCAACGGGGGGAGCAAGATGTTTGAAGCAAAGCGTGTCAGCCATGCCCCGGCCGCACTTCCTGCCGCAGAGCCCGCTCCGCCGCACACAGTGGTGGTCGTTATGGACGTGCCCGGCACTGCAGAGAAGGAAGTAGAGCTGGAGGTGGAGCCTGTCCTCCAGAACAAAGATGAAGACGTAGACTCAGCTGGCAGTAACCAGCCTCCCGCCTCAACCACTACGGCAAAATCGGGCACAGCTCAAACGTCTGCCAAGCCACCGCGGGGCCGCAGGGAGGCAGCGTCTGCCGGAGCAGCAGCAGTAGGGAGCGGGGCAGCAGCCGCAGGTGGACCAGCTAACCAAGGAGCAGAGGCGGTAGCTGGAGCTGGTGCTGTAGGAGGAGAAGCTGTAGGTGAGGACGACTATCAGGCATACTACCTGAGCGCTGCCTCAGAGGAGGGAGGAGAGAGACAGCTGGCTGACAACCACCAGGAGGAGGAGCCAGACATCTTCGCAGGGATGAAACCGCTGGAGCAGGAGGGGCGCATGGAGGTAAGGAAGGAAGTGTTCACAGTCAGGGCTTCACAGGAATTGACGTAAAGATTCTAATACATTGGGACTGCATCCAGAAACATTGCGCTTAAAAGATTTGCATTCATGTCATTGAACATTCTGTTTCCCATCATTTGAACACGCAGAGAAGTGGTTTTACGTAATTGAGATAAACTCGATCAGTTTAAAATCTGTCGTAGTTGTGCGTTAGTGTCCATGTGTCTTTACAGCAAAGCTGGTGATAGGAAGGATTGCCGAACCTGCAAAAATTAAGTTGCGATTTGTAAAAAAAAAATGGATGACTGGAGCGAACAGAATGTGTGACTTTTAAATCAAAGTGATGAAGACGTCTCTTTCCAAAAGTATTTTTATTTCCGGAGATGTAGGTATTCCTTAGGAATATCGAATAAAAATACCATGTCAGGTTAGCAGGTTAGTAGGTTTACTGATTGACATCGATGAGCCTGGTTCTGCCAAAGGTTTCTTCCCGTTAAAAGGGAGTTTTTTCTTGCCACTGTCACACCTAGTGCATGTCATGGGGGATCTCTTGTTGGGTCTCTAATTGTAGAATACGGTCTAGACTGGCTCTATATGAGATAACTTGACTTGTGTCTTGAGACAACTTGTGATTTGACGCTATATAAAAAATGAATTGAATCATAGGCAAGAGCATTAGACAGTGAAACAGAAAATAATATAATTAATATAATAATAAAAAAATAATACAATTAAAATACCATGTCTCTGTCTCATAGTAGGTTTACATCAATGAAGTCTCATAGAGCATTAAACAATAGAAATATATCAGCAATTCAAAACTGCACAACACACATCTGTCATCACCATCTCTCATCTCTATGATGAAGGTTTGAAAAGTAAGAAAGGAAAAACATTCTTTCGATCCTCTCAGAGTTTTTTTTGTGATGAAGATGTCTTGACCACTGGAGAATGGACTACTTTGCTCATTGTAGATCTACTGTATGCACAGTGTCTTTAATTTCCACTTGTGTTTACACCTGACGGGATCTTAAAAACACTTCCAGACTCAGCAGCGCAGATGTGAAAACCCCAGTTGTTTCTTACTGACCTGTGTGTGTGTTTGTGCGTGTGCAGGTGCTGTTTGCGTGTGCCGAGGCCCTCCATGCTCACGGCTACAGTAACGAGGCGTGCCGACTGGCCGTGGAGCTGGCCAGAGACCTGTTAGCCAATCCTCCGGACCTGAAAGTGGAGCAGCCACAGACTAAGGTAGATGAAGTCACAAGTCCCAGCTCCCTGCAACTCGTTCTCCTATGTCCTTTGACTTCTCTTCTCTCCTTCTGTTGTACAGTCTCAATCTTCCAAACTCACCAGTCAGCATCTTGAACTGTGTAGTGGGATATTGAGCCTTTCTTCATGAAGGAAAGCCACCAGATTCTTCTAATATCTGTTTAATATTGGCAGTGTTACCGTGCCGATCTATAAATGAGCAACAGTTAATTAACTTTTCACAAAAAATGAAGAAATTCAGTGTGTTGTCAGAAGTAAAATGTTTTGTTTACATGTGCAGTGATTATTTCCCTGGTTGTTGGGTTTAGGGTAAGAAGAGCAAGGTGTCAACCACCCGTCAGACGCAGGTCGCCACCAACACGCTGTCAAAAGCCGCCTTCCTCCTCACTGTTCTCAGCGAACGACTGGAGCTCCACAACCTGGCCTTCTGCACCGGCATGTTCTCCCTGGAGCTGCAGAGACCGCCGGCATCTACCAAAGCTCTGGAGGTCTTTTACTCTTACCTAAATATACACACACACATAACCTGTATGCACAGGTACTTGAAACACCCTAGAAGTTAATTGCATAGAATGGTTGTAGAGTTACATTCATTAGTCGTATCTATTATCAGTGAATTATGCTATAAAACACTGTGGTTTTAACATCATTACTGACTACTGTAGGGTGACTGGTCATTTGTTGAGAGGGTTTTCCCCCAAAATGGAACTATAAGTCGCCTCAAGGGACCTTGATTATGCTTGTTGACTATTGCCATGTTGTGTAGAGCTGCAACAAACAATTATTTTTTATTATTTATTTAATTATTTAATAGGAATGTCTCCCAAATGCTATAAATGTAGATAAACAGAGTTGTCATTTTGGGATGGCTTCCTTATTCCTGTATAAACTCCCAAGTATCTCTGATGTATGTGGTGTATATATACGTGCATACAGAATGTACCACATGTACTGACTGCGTGTGTGTGTGTGGGTTGACCAGGTGAAGCTTGCCTACCAGGAGTCGGAGGTGGTGTCTCTGTTGAAGAAGATTCCCCTGGGCCTGGTGGAAATGTCGGCCATCAGAGAGAGAGGCGAGCAGCTCAGAGACGGAAACTTCTGCGATTACAGACCCGTGCTGCCTCTCATGTTGGCCAGCTTCATCTTCGATGTACTGTGTACCCCAGGTAAGCACCAATTGTTGTTTGATCATCGGAGTTTAAGATTTAAAATGTTGAATTCCTACTTACTTGGAGATGTAGTTTTTGCGGTGAAAACTGATACTTCCGGGCACAGCACTAGCACTTCAAATTAGCAAAGCTCAACTAGATGTTTGGATATAAGTGACACTTGTTTCTTGTCAGCTCAAGCTGAAAAATAAATCAAATATCCTACGAAGAAAGATTAAGACCAGTTACACCTTAAAACATGTTGTTGTTTTTTTAACTTTATTAAAGACTTTTGCCTTTATTTGACAGCTGAGATACAGAGTATACTGCCGGCCTAGTTTTGAGCGAGTTACACTGTTATTTTTCGGACCATAGTCAAAACTCCTTTGATGGGAACTTCAAGAATTAACATCCCTTTTCATTTTTCTCCATATTGTTTGTGCAGTTGTGTCCCCAACGGGTTCCCGTCCACCGAGCCGCAACCGTAACAACGAGATGCCCGGTGACGAGGAGCTCGGCTTCGAGGCTGCTGTCGCCGCACTTGGTAAATAGATTTTTGTCCTGTTATATTATGAGATTCTGTCACTCTTTCTGCTTCTCAATATCTCTTTTTTTTTCTCTTGACCACTTCTCTTACGTCCCCACTCTTTGTCTATGCTATGTCTATGTCTATGCTTTTTGACCATATCCTGTCCCCCCCCCCCCCAACGCTTCTTGCTGTAATCTCTCCTCTTGTCTCCACCCTGTGTGTGTGTGTGAAGGTATGAAGACCACAGTAAGTGAGGCGGAGCATCCTCTGCTGTGTGAAGGAACCAGACGGGTGAAAGGTGACCTGGCTCTGGCTCTCATGATCACCTATAAGGATGACCAGAGCAAACTCAAGAAGGTAGCCGTACTCACTACTGTCATCATTCTAACCGTTGGATCAGAAAATGGCAACTTTCTTTCTTGAATAAATTTCCGACAGGCTTAAAATCAGATAATCTCACAGTCACATCTGCATCACAGATAACCAAGAATTAAAGCCAGCTATGGGAGTTTAAGAAGTGAAGTTTCTCCTCCTGTTTCTTAAAGTAACACATTTTTCTCCCTCTCCCCCCTCTCTCATTCCCTGTGTTCTTTCCTCCCTCCGTCTCTCTCTCTCTCTCTCTCTCTCTCTCTCTCTCTCTCTCCCCCTCCACCCATCATCCATCCTCAGATACTGGATAAACTGTTGGATAGGGAGAGTCAGACCCACAAGCCCCAGACTCTAAGCTCCTTCTACTCCAGCAAGCCAGCAGCTGGCAGCCAGCGCAGCCCGTCCAAACATACTGCCGCCAGCCACAGCGGGGTGAGCGGGGCCACGGGGGGTGTCTCCAAACACGCAGCCTCTTCCTCCTCTTCGTCTGCGACCACCGTGGCAGCTTCTTCCTCTTCATCTGCTGCTGTGGCAGTGGCTCGTGAAGAGGTGGCTCATCAGGCTGAGCTGAACCCGGTGCAGAACAATACAGCAGGAGAGAGCACCGCTGAGACCAGGGAGCATGGTGAGAACCTCCACTCTCTGCTGCCATGTCTTTTATTATTTTATCTATACTGTAGTAGACCATCCACAGCAGCTTCCTTTTAGAAATGATTATTAGTCACTCTGGCTCACTGGGGAGCAGCAGGCTCCAGCCCATGTAGTGCTTTAAAAGTCATCTTTGAAATCAATTTAAAATCAAATGTAAAATAGATTTTACATTTCTGAAACTTTGATATCCTGGGCTACCATACGTTAGGTAATCCTACTATGGTAACACAGTTGATAGAGATAGACCTCCGTGCATTTTTGTGTCCTTGCAGTGTCCGATGGGCCTCCTTCATCAGGTGACCAGCAGAATGAAACGGCTCCATTTAAGCAGGAGGCCACGGTGCCCAGTCGGCTGACGCTCGGGGCGCGCTGTGGATACAACCAACGCTGCTGGGGCTCACCTGTCCGGCAAAAGAAGAAACACACCGGTAAACTCAATAATGTTACAGACTTAACGCTGTCAGAGAATCGACCTCACTTATATCCACATGATCAGACGGGCAGTGCTGAGTTTTAGCCTTGTGGTATCTCTGAAACAGCTCCATATAAAGAACGCACCAACCACACATACAGTGATAGTGATGTGAACGTGTTTGTCTGGACAGGCATGGCGAGTATCGACAGCAGCGCTCCGGAGACGACCTCGGACAGCTCCCCCACCCTCAGCCGCCGGCCGCTCCGGGGCGGCTGGGCAGCGACGTCTTGGGGGCGAGGCCAGGACAGCGACAGCATCAGCAGTTCATCGTCCGATTCGCTGGGCTCCTCCTCCTCCAGCGGCTCCCGCAGGGCAGGGGGCGGGGCCAGGGCCAAGAGCACCGACACCAGCAGGTAAACAACAGGCCCTGTTCAGACCTGGTATTAACATGCGTCCTCAGGTATTGGATCACAAGTGGACAGCTTTAAGTACAGGTGTGAACACCTGGCATTAGAATGCGTCTCCACATGCGTCTCCAGTGGCCACTTGTGATCAGATCCCACTTCCCCCGCTCTATATGCAAATAAACACGTAGTGAACACACGGCTAATACAGCAGACGTTGTGACGTAATATTACAGGAATGTCAGTAGTAATATCCTACATATTCGTGAATTCTGGTACATTTTTATTAACATCAAAATAAAAGGTTATTGTACCAGCGGTCCCCGGGGACCTCCGCGCCGCCGGCACCGCTGCCTTTGCCAGACAACAGCCTGTAGGGGTACAGCGCTCCAGAGAGCCGGGGAGGACCGAGAACAGGCGGGCGGGCGGTCGGTTGTCAGCTCCGTGCAAAACAGCGAAAGAAAAACACCGACACATTTCCGACAGTATGATAATAATGCACTTTGCGTGCCTAGTCTGATAGTCTGTAGATATGTAGCCTATAGACAAGATATATTTGTATAAAATACAGTTTTACCGACAGGATACAGTAGAGCACAGAGGCCGTTTCCATGCCGACAAGCGCCCGTGTCTGCCTGTTTATTCACCTGAGGGGCGCCCGCGTCCCGCAGATCCCAGCTGGACATCAGATGAGTAGGCGGTCCTTAATGTGGCCTAGGACGCATCGCGTACACACTGCTAAAAGAATGTGGCCATATGTGGCCCAGACCACCTCTGAATGTGGTCTGAAAGATCCGATCTCAATGCGTCTTGAGTGCGTTCACACCTGTACTTAGAGCTGTCGGATCACTGAGTACGCATGTTAATACCAGGTCTGAACAGGGCCACAGACTTCCTCCTCATCGGATCGCATCAGCACACCAGCTGGGTTCAAAAACTCATGGCTGCACGTTAACAGAAGTCTACTTGTGACTGATTCCTCATCAGTTGACAGTCAACTCCCTGTGGTATTTTATAAAGGAGGCTAAAGCTGGCTTTATAACAGCTGTCCCGCTGTACATACATTTTTTATTTCTAGTTCAGCGTCTTATTTGACCTGTTGATGTCAACACTAAAAACAACAGACAGATCTTTCGTACATGATCCGGCCATATTCCCCACAGTAACTGTGTTAACATTCTTTCATTGACTTTGTGATACAGAGCGATGGGCTATGAAACTACTAATAGAACTGGAGTCCCATCCAGGTAACTTCTATTTCTCCTTGTCTCATCACTTCTTTCATTCACTGTGATAAGAGAGGCGGGTTGGCTCTGAGAAGAAATGTATTTGCTAGATGTGTTAACTGAAAAAGAAAATGTGACTGAGCCTCTCTTCAGCTTCCTTAAATGTTTTCTTCCTCCAGCATCAGAAACTTGAAGGAGAAAACACAAGCAGCCTGAACAGTCTCAGTTCTTGTGGTGTCCAAGTGATATATCTCTAGCTGCTTTAGCCCCAATGTGTAGTCCCATTTTTTTTTTAAGGAGGTGCGTGTCAGCCATGGCATAACTACGCTACTAAGCCAAACGCCGTAACGCACAACGCAAATCCAACTCAATAAAAGTGATGTTCGTTGCTTAAGGGGAGACACTACAGGCAAAAACATTGTACATGCATTAATCAATTTTGAGATTTTGGGCTGTTTTGCTTCCATAACATGTCTTCTTTCAGACTAGTGGAAAGAAAACATCCAAAAATACACATTTAGGTGTTTCTTTTACTGCAATTTGTCTGTTTGTGACTGTAGATTTCTCCTAAATTCATCCAAACGTTAGCATTAGATCATGCCTCATTTGCATATTTAAACATAACATTTGAGAAAACTTGTAAAACAAAAAATAATTTGCCTTGCTGTCAGTAATCAATTGGGGAAGTTTCATGGTGATATCTATTAGTTAAACCTGTAGTGTCTTACAAAACGTATTACAATCCATATCTTTTAAAGGCTGTTTTTCTCTCTGACTCTGAGACAGAAATCTCCGCTTCAGTAGCACCAACATGAACCAGACTTTCTGGTTTCATTCCTATCTATATCTATATCTACTATATAATATTTTATTCCTAAAAATGTGGCGAAAATGGATTTTTGTTATGGCTGTTGACAGTATTCTGATTTATGGAGTCATACAGAGATATCCAAAATCCCCTCTGTAAAAACCTTTGACTGTAACGTGTTGACAAAATGAAACAAGAATTGTGAACCCGGCTTCATCCAGTGTTCGAATACCTGCTCCTGAAATGTATGCAGATTAGCCCATATTTAACTAGAATGGCCCTCGGAGAGCTCAGACCTCCGCCCCCCAGAATGGAGACCGTTCAGCTTGCGCCATCATCCACGTGTATTTTTGTTTATGTTGAGATCAGCTGTATGTAGCGGAGCATCGTAAAACACTTCATTCAAACTGGACAGAAACGAGATAAAACTCACCTGAACCGTCGTCGTTACTCTTTCTAACAATCACCAAGTGTGCTTTGGTCGAACTCAACTGTAATTTCACAGAGTTTAATGTGAAAAAACGCCGAATCGACAGTCGTCGTCCCCTATTCTTAAAAATATTCCTGAATCCGGATCATGATCCGGATCGCCACCACAATCTAATGGATTGTTCATTGTGCCACACCCCACCCCTCTAAAAACTTTCATTCAAATCCATCGCGGACTTTTGGAGTAATCCTGCTAACAGACAAACAAACCAACAAACCAACGCCAGTGAAAACACAACCTCCTTCCTAGGCCTTCAGCCTTGGCGGAGGTCATAAGATAATGCCTCATTATTTAAACATACATTTCAGAAAACTTATAATACAAATCATAATTTTCTTAATGTAAATAATCATCTGAGAAAGTTTTATGTATTAGTTAAAATGTTTATGTTTATTCGCCTTAGTGTCTCCCCTTAGAGCCTGACCTGAGTGAAACTACCAAACTGAACTGAATTATAATTATGAATTATTTGTCCTTCTAATAAATGTCTGTAATTAGTATTCTGGAACAGTTTAATCACAGAACAAATGCTATCAGGTGTAAACAGTCCAGACGACATGTTCAGAACTATCACATCAGTTCACAGTGAAAGATATTAAACATAGATTATCAAAGAGAAAGTGACTAATATGTTCAGCGATGTGCTGAGATACAAGTAGGGGCCAACAATGAGCTCCCTAATTACCTTGGTTTGTAGGTAGTCTTGTCGTCTGGTAAGTGATAAAACGGCTGCCATATGATGGAAATAGTTTTAGTTCCCTTCAGATTGGCTGTCCGCTGCTCTTATGCTTTCAGTAAATTGTTGAATTTGACGTCCAGTTAATTACCAGACATTTAAAGCGAGAGCAAATTATGAGAATACTACAATTTTTTACCAATCAAAGTATTCAGATAACATAAAAAAGAAGAGGGCAACAGAAAAACCAAACACAAAGAGGCCTACAATAAGCAGGTCAAACAATAAAAACCGCTGGTCAGATATGAGGTAAAGCTAGGTTGGGAGTCTGGAGAGGTCAGTCTGCTTTGTTGAGCAGGCATTCCTGATTTACACTACATATTTTTTCTGTCTATATTGTGAACAACTACAATGAATTCTAATTCCCACGTGGTGTATTTCTCTTGTGTTCAGGTATAAAGGGCGACGTCCAGAATGCCATGCCCCCCACGTGCCCAACCAGCCGTCGGAGGCGGCGGCCCATTTTTACTTTGAGCTGGCCAAGACGGTGCTGATCAAAGCCGGAGGAAACTCCTCCACCTCCATTTTCACCCAGCCCTCAGCCAGCGGGGGCCACCAGGGGCCCCACAGAAACCTGCATCTGTGTGCCTTTGAGATCGGCCTGTACGCTCTTGGCCTCCACAACTTCGTCTCGCCCAACTGGCTGTCGAGGACCTACTCCTCCCATGTGTCCTGGATCACTGGTGAGGCGGGGGGTGGTAGACACAAAACATGTCTTTCTTTGCTGTCCTGCCTCCACCCTTTTTCCGTTCTGCCCACATACATACTTTATCCTCTCTCCTTGTCTCAGGCCAGGCCATGGAGATCGGCAGCGCTGCCCTCAACATCTTGGTGGAGTGTTGGGACGGTCACCTCACCCCTCCGGAGGTGGCATCCCTCGCTGACCGAGCATCACGGGCCAGGGATCCCAACATGGTCCGGGCGGCAGCAGAGCTGGCCCTGAGCTGCCTGCCTCACGCTCACGCCCTCAATCCTAACGAAATCCAGAGAGCCCTCGTGCAGTGCAAAGAGCAGGTACTGTGGGAGCGGGTTTACACTTCACAATAAATGATTAGCTCGGAGCTTGAATCGCAGAACCGGAATCTTTTTCTAATTTCAGAATTAATTGATTATTTATTGTTGTTGTTGAGGTGCTCTTAAAATCAATTGAAGCTCTGTGAAACCTGCTGATATAGAAGCCAGTAGATGATTTATTATAGTAAGTAAAGTAAATGAATGACCCAAAGCGATCTCCTCTTCACTCATCATACATGTCCCTTCCACTCTGTCCCTGTCCCTGTCCTCCCCCGACTCCCTGCAGGACAACGTGATGCTGGAGAAGGCCTGCATGGCAGTAGAGGAAGCAGCCAAGGGTGGAGGCGTGTACCCTGAGGTCCTGTTCGAGGTGGCTCACCAGTGGTACTGGCTGTATGAGCAGTCAGTGGGAGGGGGCTCAAGCCAGCAGCGGGAGACCTCCGGGCGCTGCGGGGCCAACGGGGGCTCGGGTAGGAGGTCCCAGGAGACCAGCTGCGTCGTCCTGGACGCCGGATCCAACATGGAGTCCGCCGGGATGGCGACGGTCACGGCATCGGTCACCGCGGCGACCGTCGTACCGGTCATCTCCGTGGGCTCCACCATCTATCAGTCCCACGCCATGGCCGGGCAGGCCATGACTCACGCCCACGGCCCAGGACTCCACCCCTACACCACCATTCAGGCCCATCTCCCCACCGTCTGCACCCCACAGTACCTGGGACACCCTCTGCAGCATGTCCCCCGACCCACCGTCTTCCCTGTTGCTGGGGCTGCATATCCACAGGTCAGAACTACTCGTCATACTACCACTGGGCTTAATTTTTGTACCAGTCTATACATTGTTTTTTAGGAAAATGTTGCATATTATACCTTTAAGTACTTAAAGGATTCATTGTTTTTTTTGTTTTTTAAAGTGACAATTCATTTTTTTGTCGATCAACTCATATTTCAATCAACTACTTGTTTCAGTGTTTTAATGCCTCTAGCACTGTTCCATCCTCCTGTTTCTGTGCACATTTTGTGCAAAAGAAAACCTGTTTGGAAACCATAGGCATTTGCAAAAAGAACAAACTGTAAAATGTTGGATGCTGCTCAGCTGAGGTGGAAAAGTTGTTAAATGCTAGTTGACTGAATTTCTTACTTCACAGACATAACACCTGAAATCATTAGTTAATTAATCAATTAATCAATCAACAGAACATTAACAGGCTATTTCAGGTTTGGAACAACTCATCATATAGTCATTTTTCTATCAAAAAGGCTCGTCAGTTGTGTGTATTTGCTGGTTTTACTCAGACGTGTAAGAAAGTAAAGTGAGTATCTTTAGGTTTGAGAGTGTTGGTCGAACAAAACAGGCAGTGAAATTGTCTGTTCATTGCTCAATCATTGTTATGATTTCAACTGTTTTCTGACATTTTATAGACCGAATGATTAACCGATGAATTGAGAAAATAAGCAGCAGATTAATTGACAGTGAAAACAATTGAAATTTCAGAAATGTATTTGAAACCTGCCGAACAATTTCATAACTTAGATGATGTCTTTTTACTGGGTATCCTACATTTAATGGCATATTTATTTATTTATTCATTTTTGGTTTTTGGCAGGTTCCATCCTCCGTAAGTGTCGTATACAAGCACAGCAGTTTTAACTGCTTTTGACCTCTTAATCGGGGAAAATGCCCACGCTGACGTGCTTCTATACATGGCCTTAAATACAGATCAATAAGATCGCTTCCTGAACCCATTTCACCATCAGCAGATGGATTTATTAGTAGTTTAGCTTTTGAAATCGTGCTAAAATCACATATCTGCTATCAGAAAATCCTGTGGTCTGTTTGTTACCCGAACAGCACCAGAGTCCACTTGGTAGTCTGTTTAATTGACGGCAGCTTTCACACCAGCCGGGAGAACCGACCGGGTTAGGTGTGAAAGCACCCTGAGACGCACACTGACAAATCTTTACTGTATATCTGCTGCTGTTGTCAAATACATGTCGTTGTTTGTACTTCACAAAAATTCTCACACTTTCATTTCTCATTGTAGTTAAGTGTGTGTGTGCCTCCTCAGGGAATGCACCCAGCATTCATCGGTGCCCAGTACCCGTTTGCAGTGGCCTCTGGCCCCCAGCCACCTATGGCAGCCACGGCCGTGACCTTCCCCGGTGTCCCCGTACCGTCCATGACTCAGATCGCCGTCCATCCCTACCACGCTGAGACCGGCCTGCCGCTCAGCACTACTGTAGCAGGTCAGGACTACACTGTCTGTGTGTGTGTGTGTGTTTTAATTCAGCAGGTATCAGAGTTGTTTTACCTTATTGTACGTCGGTAAGCGTTACAGTACAATGGGATGGCTTCCTGTAAGATGTGCCTGTCATATTTTTACAGTAGGCAGTGTCCACGCGGGCCCCACCATCCAGGCCATACAGGCGACAGCTCTGCCCACCCTCTCCACTCAGACTGTCTCGTTGGTCAGCACGCCTTTCCCGATAGAGGACGAGCAGCACAGCCAGCCAATCAGCCAACAGGGCCTGCACTACCTGCATTCTGCCTACAGAGTTGGTGAGGAGTTAACTGTATTTTACTCTTAACCGATGTAATGCATATTGTATAGATATAGGTTAACTGAAATATATTGTCCTCCTGTGTGAAGGCATGCTGGCGTTGGAGATGCTGGGCAGGAGAGCTCACAATGACCACCCGAACAACTTCTCCAGGAGCCCACCTTACACCGAGGACGTCAAATGGCTGCTGGGACTGGCTGCCAGGCTAGGTGAGGATGATTTGAGTGGCTGATGCAGGAATGTATTGGTTAGTCGACTGGTTTATGGATTGTTGAGGCATCCGGTACATACTTGAGCATGGCTGGAAGCACACAAACCAGTAACACGGCTAGAAAGTCTCTGCCTACTGTAGGTAGTTAGCAGACTAACTACAGTGACAATGAACAAAAGAAGGGTTTAAATGACTGTCAGTATCACAATAACGGACTGTGGACTGGACACTCTCATTTTCATTGCAGAGGGTGGAGAAAGTAACATTTGAATGGTGGAGACAGCAGCTGTTTATAGCAGAGACAGCTACCTCCATTGAATGAATGACCACACAGCAAAGCTCACATACAGTCAGATAATACAGAAAGGATTTCATTGTGTTGACTCTATATTGGATGAACAGTGTAGGACTGATTGCCCCTTTTTATACAAACCAATAGCAGTTTCAGGAAAGTTAAATCAGGACGGTGATCTTAAACGTACAGACGAGGTGACCGGGAGTCTTTCCATGGCCAAACAACGGAATGTTCTTGATTGACTGAACATGTGTAAATAAGCAATATTGCCACACATTGAATGTATGTACACGAGCTGTCTTCATACTATGACTGTTTTATTTGACACTTCAGAATGTTGCTTTAAGTTCAGTTTAAATCTGAATTGACATACACAAAATACACTTTAGAAACTGTCTCCTCTTCCTCATTTCCCTCATCTATATGTCTAATCTGCTTCCTTCTCTTTCTCCTCTCCGCCTGTCCATCCCGTCAGGAGTCAACTACGTGTACCAGTTCTGTGTCGGAGCAGCAAAAGGTGTCCTCAGTCCGTTCGTGCTGCAGGAGATCATCATGGAGGCTCTGCAGAGGCTGAACCCAGCTCACATCCACGCCCACCTCCGAACGCCTGCTTTCCACCAGCTCGTCCAGCGCTGCCAACAGGCCTACCTGCAGGTACGATGCAGTCATAGTTGCTTTCATAAAGGTTTCATACAAACAACAACACATCAGACCTGTTAGAATCCATGAAAACATCAGAGATGTGGGCAGCGATTCAGAAGCATGTGACCACCGGAGTCATTTTTAGTCCACTTAAAGGAACACATCACCCCCAAAATTACCATTTGTGTATCAATGACTCACCCCATGTTACCTTGAATTCTTAAAAAGAAACTTCTCTCACGCCCCCACGGTGAACGGAGAAGCCAAAAAAAAGAGAAAAGTCTTGATGAATTGAAGTAAATGGCGTCCGCGTTTAACAACAGCAAAACTAAAGAACATCCGTTTACTCACACAACTGGTGCAGTATAATCCACGTCTCAGTTATTCAGTCGTATGCTCACTACTTCCCAAACATAAACAGTCTCACACTTCTGCAGGCACGTCAGAAGTGTTTCCTTAAAGAACAAAACAGCTCTACAACTAAGAACAGAATTTGTGTCACACACATCCAAATCATACTCTTTGAATTATCACAATTTGAACTATCACGTTTAACCTATGTTTAAATGGCAAAAAATCTCTATCAAGATATTAATAATAATAACAACACTCAAATACTCATAAATTATAGGTATGTACTGTGGCGATCCGCGCCTTTAAGGACGCACCCCCCTAAGTCACACACACACACACATGGATGGACGAATGAGGCACGACAAAAGAGTATGGCGTACTCATAAAGCCTAAGACACAGACAAAGGAAGTGGTTTGCCGTCCGGGAAGTGTCCACCACTAGCCTGCCAACCCCCTGGTAGCGTGCCAAAAAGTCCGCCGTTTTTGTTAGGTTGCTCATCCGCAGTCTCTGGATCGGCCTGCCGTTCATCCACCGCGCCGTTTACCCAACAACAGCCGCTCATCACCCTGGCACCTCTACTCCCGCGAGTCTTTCGCCTCATCTGGGTCGGAGCTCGGGAGCTAACGGCGCTAGTTCCGGCGTCAAGTCCCAGAGACTCCATCTCAGTGCTCCTTGATTGCTGAATTGTCCATGTCCACCCAGGCTGCCTGTAGAATCAAACCT